>JAOPHQ010001131.1:0-43680 GCA_030340625.1 Merluccius polli | reverse complement strand
TTTACGCAAATAACTTACGCAAATTACGTAAGTTATTTACGTAAATAACTTACGCAAATTACGTAAGTTATTACGTAAATAACTTACGCAAATTACGTAAGTTATTTACGTAAACAGATCTCACTCGCGCTGGACGACGGTCGGGCTGCGGGAGCGGTGCAGAGGAGAAGGAGGGGTGAGAAGAGGATGATACCATTTGCTAAGCGGGGATGTTTTCATTTTCGTCCTTAACATATACATTTTAAACCAGTTGAAAGTACAGCTGCAGGTAAAGGGGTGAAAAAGAACCTGATGCCCCTTCGTCTCAGGCTCTCAAGAAAGGAGGGGACAATGATGTCTATATTTGAGGACTCAAAATGTTTACATGTTGATAAAAGCATCAATTAATTTAATATAAATGCTGAACACAGGCATTAAATACATGGTAAAGGAACTGCTGACGTTAGTAATCAATTGAGCCGAGGCACAGCAATGCAATGTATTAAACCCAACCAATTAAATTGGTTGCTAATCATCTGGATCACTGTGTTCAGTCTCTGTGCCAGACGACCAGTCGTTCGTAGTCTTGAAATCCCCATTTTGCTGTTCCCAATCCATGGCCTCAGACTCCTTTGGTGAGCCGCATTGAGGGTCTCCCACTATATTGTCTATTTGAGGGTCCTGCTTTTCCATCTTTACGTTGGTTTGTGTACATTTGCGCTGACCTAGGCTCTTGTAGCTCAGGGCCCAAACAAGGGTTGCAATGGAGTAGATAGGATGGAAGTTCTATAAGGAAAAATACAAATTGAATTGAATAGTTAGTTTCAGCACACTTATGATTTTGGTTTGCACTCTAGAAGCGCTGATTGAAGTTTGATGTCATGTCGTCATCGAAACACAAAAGCATTAAGTTCCTACATAGGCCTACTAATTAAAGTAATACTCACTGTCAAAGTCACTGTATCTCCGAATGAGGAAACACAATACCCAGCTGGCACTTGACGTTGATGCAACATTAGAACAACGTTGCACTCCAACGTTGGATTACCATTGGATTATGATATAGATTTGAAAATTGGGTTTACGTTAAAACTTAATGTTGGCTGGACGTCAGCCCTGAACGTCAAATAGACATTGGATTTTGTACGTAGGCTTGACATCAACATTTTACGTTAAATAGACATTGGATTTTGTACGTAGGCTTGACATCAACCTTTTACGTTAAATAGACATTGGATTTTGGTTGTACTCCAACGTTGGATTACTGTTGGATTATGATATTGATTTGAAAGTTAGGTCTACGTCAAACCTTAACCTTAGCTTGACGTCAAGCAGCAACGCTAAATACACATTGGATTTTAGTTAGACTCCAACGTTGGATGACCATTGCATTATGGTTGTGTATGAAAGTCATATTTACATCATATCCCTACCTGCGCTGTAACACGTGTGTGTGTGTGTGTGTGTGTGTGTGTGTGTGTGTGTGTGTGTGTGTGTGTGTGTGTGTGTGTGTGTGTGTGTGTGTGTGTGTGTGTGTGTGTGTGTGTGTGTGTGTGTGTGTGTGTGTGTGTGTGCTGTGACAGTGATGACAGCGGCTACGACGACACAGCAGAACAATCCTGCCTAGGAGCGGTCCATGGTTACTTAACCAAAAGTGTCTTGTAATATCAAAGAGGAATTGAATTAGTATTCTGAATAGCCAAAATACAGAAGTTATGAACCGCAAAGTTATGAACTGGTCAACAGTTATTAAATGTAGAATAAAACAAGTGACCATAAAAACACGCAAAACACACAACTGATCTTTAAATAAACTTAGACACATTTAAATGAAAGTAAAAAACACAATTCAAATATCCAATCAAACTAAGTTGTTTTAAAAAGGTTTTAGTCTAAAGAACCCCGGCCATTTTTGACCCCCCATATCATTTTCCTGTGGGTAACCCAGTGTTGGGGGAAGCAAAAAACCTGACTGAAAATGATACAACCAATCAAGAGTTCTCCCGTGGTCACCCGGCACGTCGAGATAGCTACAACGCTAACCTATGTGGGCAAAGGTTTTAACCACACTGTGCCTCTAAACACTCAGAAAACCATTGCAAGACATTTGGTACACGAGTTGGGTCCTTAGAGACACCGTGCATGTTGGACTCAGTGTGAACAGTATAAAATTTGTTTTTGCATAGTCACTCACCTCAGATAAGTCTAGTTACACCGGAAAAGCAATTACTAGCGGATTGTCAAGTGTCTGCTCGCTCACCCACTATAGCCACAGACGCTCAACAACCGGTAGTAATGGCTGCTCCGGATGTAATCAGAGTTATCTGAGGTGAGTGACCATGCAAAAGCAAAGTTTATACTGTTTCTACACCGAGTCTTGAAATGGCTTTCTGAGTGTAAGAGAGGCCCAATGTGGTTAAAACATTTGCCCACATAGGTTAGCGTTGTAGCTATCTTGACACACCGGGTGACAACGGGAGAACTCTGGATTGGTTTTATCATTTTCAATCAGGTTTTTTGCTTCTCAACACTGGGTCACCCTTAGGAAAATGATACGGGGGTCAAAAATGGCCGAAGTTCTCTTCAACTATTTACATTTTCTTTACAGTTCCAAACAATTCACATAGTTGCTGTTGTTTCCTTGACTAACTTAACAGGAGCTGAATGTCTCCTCACTCCGTCCCCTTTTTTCAGCCGCCTTTTTGCCGATCAGGGGCAAATTTTAGGTGCTCGCCAATCAACCGACGAATGTTGACCTCGGAGTCAGGCGTGCTCCTCTGGACACTATCTGTAAGACATGAAATAAGATTTGCTGTAGAAAGCAGTGAAAATATTCAGCTGCAGATGTGAGTGCAGAGTGACAGACATAGATTTTCAATTCAATTTATTCAGGATAGCCCCTTGAGATGCAGCTTCTCGTTTTCAAGGGGGTCCGATTTGGAGCACTATAGTATAGATGTGCTTTTTTACCCATCACAATGGAGTAGAGACGGAGCTTCTCAAATGAGAGCTTCTTTTGTGGTCCCCTTCCACACAGGTTGTACTGCGCCTGTAGGTCTTGGCTCATCAACCTGTAGGTACAAAAGGGAATTTGAATGCAATTATAAAGAAGCCATTGTCAGCGCAGCACAAGTTGGCACATCTGGCTACACCAATGAGACCAATCAATTTTTTTAAGTGATTCCTGGCCAGGAACCAGTTTGACAGGGTCCCGGTCCAGCCAGCTGATAATGACAGGTCAGTAGGAAGTCAGATGGTGCCTCTGGGGAACATTAAGCAAGTACGATTTACTACTAAATTAAGAAATGTTAAGCATACAAATTATGTTGCAAAATCTGAAAAATACATTCAATTTGTTGCACTGCATCTCATGTTGCACATGTTAAGCGATAATTCAATATGACAACATCGATCGATAGACATGTGGTTCAATAAGAAACCCCCCCCAAAAAAACAGGTTGATAAAAAAAGAGAAAAAGAGGAGCAGCCAACAGATTCAGTGTGAGAGAGACTGTGACTCTCTCCTTTGCTCTCAGATAGTACATTCAGTGCGGGAAGACTACTACTTTACTCTGTACGCTGTTATTTTAAAAAGTTCAAAACACTGAATAGAAGACAGAGTCAGAGAGCAGCTACAAGACAACGTTAGCTGTGGTGGAGTGCGGTAGAGCTGATGAATAGAGGGAGCGGTGACAGTAAGAAGCTGGTAAATAAGATCAATATCATGTTACTTAATGATTGTTTCACAGCGGTTACATTCAACAGCACAAATAAACTTTCACACACTCCACCCAACCCTGCAGGCGCTACCTCAAACCTCTCAATCTGAACACTGATTGTTAAAAATACAGCAGCAACATTATGATCCGTTTTAAAGAAGCTTGTATGTCGACACACCGACAAGTGATCCAGGTGAAAAGAAGGTGAGCTAACACTCGTCATGTTACTGTAAGTGCAATAAGAATCTACCAGGGTTAAAAACTAAGAAGAATGTCCTAAATTCACTCCACAAAAAAACGTGGTTATTGAAATGAAATAATTGAATTAACTTTTCTATTCCTGGTCAAAATGAAAAAGGAATTGAGCAGAAATCAATGTGGTTTGAATTTTATTTTCTTATCTTTAGAATAGACACACTGCCCTGGTCTGAAAATAAAAGAAGAAAAATTATCCCTGATAGTTGGCCGGGGCTAGCATTAATTTTTTTTGTATAATTAACATACCGTATCAATATGAATTTTCAATATCAATGCTTTTTTCTCTATGCCATCCAGCCCTAGTTGGATCAACAACACTGATGTATATAACACTGTTTTTACACTTTAATCGCAGACAACTGACAATGATATGAAAACAAAAAACCTACTTGTCTAAGATCCATTTCACATTGTTTTTGGTTGATGTCCCTCCTCCAACCATGGACAAGCGTTTGATCTGAAATTGGAGGTAATCAGTGTACAAAAACACAACAAGTTTAGAGTTCAGTATATCCCATGTTTGTTACCATTACGTTGGTATCACTACTGTAGTCTAATATTGCCAGATTTCTTCTTACCAATACGTCTCCAACATCTAAATTCAATGTAGGTGCTACAACTGAATGTAAAGACTTAAAAAAACAAAAACAAACTGATCCCTGATAATTTGCCATTGTATCCGGGTTCCGGATTTCTCAATTATGGAAACCTACTAGTTCTCTGCCTTTCCTCTGTCGATTTGAGGGACTCCTCCAGTTGTTCAAGCTCCTCGAGGGTTGTAGCCTGGTCGATGAACAGTGTCTTCCGTTTGATTGGCATTCTTCAAGTCCTTTAACCTCATCACGGATCTCTACAAGCAGCTCCATAACCTTTCTATGAAATCCTAAAGGCATTGAAAAAAGGACAATCGTAACTTAGAATCATCAACCACCTTTACCAACTTAACACTTGCCAAAAAAATAAAACTGAGCCAGGTCATGATTCTATTTGCATGGGTTCATGACTGTCAACTGTTGTTCATATCATTTGTATCATGGTACATTGTTTTGTTTTTTTTCCAAAGGAGAAAATTAAAACAAAAAAAACACCATATGGTAGTTCTGTATTGATCAATCTTATTGCACACTGGTCAAAAGTGACTACTGATATAATAAGGTAAACGGGAGGATCACAAACTTGAAAAAATTGGGGTTTTCTAAACCTTCTGACTGTGTATAGTATATACATTGTTCACCAATACACAAGATGTGGCCGTGTGAGCTGTTTATTGGAGGTATTTTCAGTTTCCCTAATAGGGTAAGGGGCTCTTCCCAACAGAGCTCTTTTATTTCCTGCCTCCATGGCCGTAGTTGAGGTACAGAGAACAGTTAAAGGAAACTGAATGAGAACCTGTATAAGAATTCTATTTTTATAGGTCATTAAATTTGTGAACCTTAAGCACTGTTCTGTGTCTCCGTCACTGGGGGTACCTGGCACATTTAGCTATAGTTACTTTTGATCTTAGCAGATTATATCTACAAAAATAATGTTACCTTTCCTGCCATCCTCCAAAATCAAATTGACAATATGGTCAAATATAACCTGAGAAAGAGGTAAACATTTTTGTGAGGCGTTTGAGCATGTAGACTGGAATATTAATTTGCGGAACCGAGTCCGCTTCAGCTTTAACGATGCCAAATGTTTTCAGGGTGGGGGTCCCCAGTTCAAATGATCTTTTGGTGGGGTCATGGCCTGAATAGGATGAGAACCACTGCTGTAGAGGACTTTTCACTGACAAATGTGTACCAGTTGTGTATCAAAATTATTCAGACATCACAAAGTCTAAAGGGTCTGGATTTGGGTTTAAGTGATATGGTTGTATCTATGAGGGTGTGTGTACTTACTAGCTTGTGTCATTGGGTTACGGGGAGCTTGGTCTTTTTTTAAATGGGGAGCTGATGACAGGTCTTGCGCCTCTTCCTTTTTCTGCGTGATGAGACACACTTGGTGTTGAGCCCTCTATTTTTTCCTGTTTGGTGAGACATGCCTTCATGAGCTGGTAAAATTATAGGCTGTTGCTTCTTCTATAGAAATAACCTCCAAAATGTAAACATTGTGTGGACACAGTTAAGTGCTCGTGCTGGTCAAACACATCAAGCAGAACTATTTAATAGAATCATTATATTTCTATGACGAGCCCAGACTATCAAAATAATGGCCATAATGAAAATAGAAGTGTACACAAACCTGTTTGTTTTTGGGTGGACAGGGAAGAGGTTTTCTTTGATGTGAAAGGTGCAGTGACTTCACTTTCCGAACTTAGTGGAGATTGGTGGAAGGAGGTCGTACTTTCTGTTTAACAGCCGGAGGTGTAGCCTCTTTTCCGCTGTTTTCTAGGAGCAGACCCATGTTTTTCCACTGGATTGGAGCTGCACACCTTTTTGGACTACCTTGACTCTCTGGCTCTGGAATATAGTCTGTAAAAAAATAAAAAAGTCATGAAAATTTTATCAAACAATGCCGTTTTTTAATTCTATATTGTAAAGCTATATAAATGAACTTTGATTTAATTAAAAAAGCTGCTGGCTGTCACCAAATCCTAAAATGTATAAGTTCTTCTATATTCCTATCAACATCCCCCCCGTCACAAGGAAGTTTAACTTACCTTCATCACTGATGGCATGATCATCATCCCTGATCTCAGTTTCATCATCACTGATCACAGGTTCGTCCTCACTGATGGCATGGTCATCTTCAAACAAACGTGGTCAAAAATCAGCCCAACTATCAAAAAAGAAAGGCCATAAGGAAACAGTAGTGTACACAAACCTTTTGTTCCTCCTAATGTCTGGAGAGAGAATTTAGGGGACACACACCGTAAATCAACATGTTAACCAAATACTCACATTTCTGTTCTTCACTGTACTACTAATAAATACTTTGATAATAGATGCAGAAATTACAATGTGATGTATAAAATTCTATGTCACATTTCAATGCACACTTCTGAAGATGCTACGTAGAAGGTAAACCAACAACACCATTGCTGTCATGACATCAGAATTAAAAAGAGTGCTTAGTAACCTTTCAGTCAATTCACAATTCACTTTAAGCAAGTATGTGCTGTTTTTTATGTTTATGGCAATCACCAGGCTTTGACTTTTTTCAGCTGAATTAAACAAACATAATATTAAACATCATCTGACTAACAACATGCAGTTTTCAATAACGTTACTCCTATATTTTTGTATTGAGCTATTGTTTCCAATAGACACACATTTCCATTTTCAAATTTTTTATTTCGTTTGCAATGCCTGGAAAACCAGCTGCTCTTACTGTGCGTTCACACCAGAAGCGTCTTGAGCGACCAAAGTCATTCACTTTCTATGGACAAGAGCGTCCAGAGCGTCAAAAAAAAGTTGAAGACAGTTTAACTTCATGCAAATGACTATGACGCGTTTCAGCCAATCTGAATGTAGACGCTCTCCGTTTGGGTGGGTCCCGGGGAACACCGGCACTTTGGTTCCTACTGTAAAATGTCGACGGAAAAGATAATCGCGGATGTGGCGGGCACTCGGTGTTGTACGAGCCAAGCCTTTTTATTTCAGAGACAATACCGTAATAATCAGCTTAAATATCATTTTTACAAACACACGCACCCGAAGCGGGCCGGCCCATTAACGGCATGGACCAAGCGGTTCTGGACCAGGTAGGAGACATTGGGACACTTAATCGTATTTACCGTATAACTGCACCACAACTTTATTTAAAAGCAATCAAATGTAAAACATGTGTGTTTGTATTGTGGTGTCCGGTGCGTGTGGACGTGCGGCTCCTCCTGCGGAGCGGTTCATGTTAATAGCGGAGTCCGGGAGGGTTCCCCTTCACGGCGTAGTTTACGAGGGATGTGCGGCTATCGTTTATCAAACAAGCCAAAACCGTCTCTGCAATATATGGCCAAAGTGGGAGTTCACTCTTTGATATGGCTGTCTAAAAGCATACGGCTCCTTTAAATGCGTCTGCATAATTTAATTGTACGTCATTGAGCGTCTTGAGCGTCAAAAGCGAACAAAAATATTCGCAGCGAATCTTTTTGAGCGTCAAAGCGTCTTTGCAGCGCAAGACGCTTTTGGTGTGAACGCAGTTACTCATTTTTTACTAAATTTGGGGTCAATAAAGTGAATCTGTTTAACTGTTTCAATCTCTTTCAACTTTATGTTTTTAAAAAAGTTCTTAAAAATAATTCTTTGTCAATTTAAAAAATAAAAAACATGCCTGTCGTTATGCCATATTAAACTCATCCTGCTTCACTCTGATTGGCTCAAACAAAAAAAGAAAGCAACTACTCTGCTATGGGTTCGCCCGCTGCTATCGTTAGCTGCGAAGCTAACAGACCGAAACACAGCTTTTACAACCACAGCTAGCGTCCTTTGAAACATTTTTCAAAAACATTTGAAAAATATCAGCATTAAAACATCACTGGCCGAAAACGGCCTCTGGAGCTAAATTCTATTTCTCGTTGGTTTTTTTTTAACTTCAACCACGTTAGCTTGTTTGGGGATAACTTACCAGGAGTCCACCTTGGTCTCTTATCTAACCGCCTTTGCCGCTTTGCCTGCACCTGCACGCACACGTTTCTTCTTCTTCTCCTCTTGTGTTTAATGACAGTGTATTACCTATTTAGGGAGCATTACCGCCACCTACTGACAGGATGTAGGTCGACAGCTAAGCCAGTGAGGAGGTTGTGTGCAGTGCAGACTGATGAGGGTGGCAGTTTACAGTTTGTTTTTCAAATGAATTAAATAAAACAACAAAATACAATTACTACTTTACTACTCTATTATTTCCTTCACCTCTACTTTAGATTTTCTAAATTAAACTTCAGCACTCTCCTCTCCTCCCAGTTACTGCATTATCACGTTATCTCAAGGAAATTGAATCGAATGCAACAGTATTTTGGGTTTTTGTCTTTGAAGACTTTCATCCAAGAGGCTTCATCATGCTTATTTAAAATATATATATTATCACACAGATTCAGTTACTGTTCACATTTCCCATCTGCATCTGATTAAGGTGGATAATGTGGGACCCATGTTGGTCATGTTAATGGACATTGAACAGAGTACACCCCCCCCCCCCCCCCCCCCACTATAATGCATTTAATGTACTGTTTTCATTGAATTTAATGAACTTGTTTCCTGAGTTTATTTTTGAAATATTTTATTTTATTAACTCATGCACTTATATGTCCTTTCACATAAGCAGCTAGTTTTGATCAGGTAAATTTGTGGTGTCTATGAATGAAGTTGACACAGGCACGGTGGACAGCACAGGGGTCCATTAGAGGACACAGAAGACCGTGCATGTCGGATGGAAAATGTAAACAGTGTGCAGTATCATGCTTGTGTGTATGTGCAGAGAAACAAACCCGAGTAAAACTTTTAGTTTGAACTTATGCACGCCTGGAAGTCCCTTTTTGGTGTCCAAGTGTGCAACAATAAGTGTCAGCCTGTAAACTCCCAATATTTGCCACTGTTCTCACTTTCATCTTCTTTGAGCATTTTATTAAACATCATTGTGTACAAATTCCACTTTCATTGTCAAACTCCCAGACAAACTTCACAACAATGAAAAAGTTCAGAATGATACATTTGAAAAATATTCCTGAAATAAGTGTGAAATGTAAAATAAATAAAATACATTGTGTGAGACAGCCATCAAAATGTTTTTTTTTATTATCAAAAATATAACTGTCACACAGTATTGCAGTCATTTCCACCATATCTTGTGTAGCCTATTGCACTCCTGGTACAGACTATTACAGTCTGTAATACTTATTCTAAACTGCATATAGTCTTACTGCTAATTTATAGGCTATTACCTTTTAATAGGCTATTTTGGATGTTGGTTGCTTGCCAACATAACTTAAAAACAACTAAATAACAACGTCAGTTTGGAGTTAGATTTTGACGTTGTTTACATGTTGCCAATACAACGTTGAAAAAACGTTGGGCTTTGGTCAAAAGACCTACAACTGAATGTCAGAATTGTACGTATATTTGACGTAAACTGGTGAGGTTGACTAGACGGTCCGTGTACGAAGTATAATTCATTTACAGTTGTTCACGTTGTATAATGAAAAAGGCCAGTTTCGGGGGTATTGCCTAATTTCATTGTCCGAGACGTGCAATGCAATTCAGCGCGCCAAAGCGTCAGCTTGTTCCATTATCCAAGTTGTACAATGAAAATTGAACAAGGAAGTGGAGAGCCGGAAACAGAGACAGCTCGCCTTCAAAGTAAAGCTCGCCTTATAAGTAAAAGTCGTGCGATTTGAAGCGTGAATTTAATTAAGGAGCGCTAAACTAAATAAATAAACAAATAGCCTCAATCAGGGTTCTTCAACGTTTTCCAGGCCAAGGACCCCCAAACTGATAGAGAGATGGAGCGGGGACCCCCTACTTATGTTGTGTAAAATTGAGTTTTATATTAAACTGGTCCTATAGTGCCATACATAAATGTACCTTGTTATTGTGCATTCAATACTAAGATATTGAAATAATACACAGGTTCATATATTCATGTGCAAGGTACAGTGAGTAGGGTGGCCATGCCACTGCCATTCATAAACATAATGTAGCGTCCGCCAGGACGCGTTGGAAAGACGACGCAGTGTTGTTCAGCAAACAACATTTATTGCTGCAACAGAACAGGTTACTGTCGGCCGTAACCACGCCAAAACAACTCCAACATAAAGTTAGCCGTAACTCTCTCCTAATGTTCCTCGCGCTCAACCCAGGCTCGCTCACACACACACACGCACACACACACACACACACACACACACACACACACACACACACACACACACACACACACACACACACACACACACACACACAGCCGTCAAAAACTACAACACCACACCGGATCTAGAGCGGAAACAAAACAGGCACGCCGCCGCACACACTTGTTTAAGAGTAGTAGACGTTACGTTTTGAGTGGATGGCGAGCGCGAGACGCCGAAATGGATGCCAATAATATTCTGAATGGAAAGTTTACTTTTAAAAAGTTGCCAAATGGTTCCATTGACAAGACCAAAGTGATCTGTGTGTTTTGTCGTTGTGAACTGAGCTATCATCGCAGCACGTCCAGTCTGAAATACCACTTGATGGACTGCGGTCAAGCCAGCCGTTCCTCCGATCACCGTGGTCAAATGAGCCGCACTTATATTTCGAGTGTACAAATATTCTCAGCATTACGGTAGAAGCGGAGAAACCGCGTATTCACTTCCGGTTTTTCAAAATAAATGTATTAAAACAGTAAGCTATAATTAAAACCTACATTTAAATGAAATATGTTGTATTAGTGTTTCATGCGCCCATGATGAATGAAAAACTTAATATCAAGTATCTTTATTGCAACAATGTGGAGAAATGCCAAACTAAAAGTCCCATATTTGTGCCTCCAAGTGGCATGTTTTTGTTATATTTGAACTACTGTAAAATCACTTTGCTCAATATTCCCTGGCTATGGGTGGTATATTTGACTTGTACACATGTAGGACTACACCCACATGCAATATCAAGCATTTTTACTGTAGGCCTACCATTTTGGAGATATTCTACAATAAAAGTCCCATACGTGTACCTTCGGATAGCACAATTTCATATATTTGAACTACTGTAAATACATGAATTGTTTGGAGTTCACATTGTGGGAATATTGAGCAAATTGATTTCACAGTAGTTCAAATATATAAATTGTGCTATCCGAAGATACACATATGGGACTTTTATTGTTGAATATCTCCAAAATGGTACAGTAAAAATGATTGATATTGCATGTGGGTGTAGTCCTACATGTGTACAAGTCAAATATACCACCCATAGCCAGGGAATATTGAGCAAAGTGATTTTACAGCAGTTCAAATATATGCAATTGTGCTATCCGAAGGTACACATATGGGACTTTTATTGTTGAATTTCTCCAAAATGGTACAGTAAAAATGCTTGATATTGCAAGTGGTATTTCAGACTGGACGTGCTGCGATGATAGCTCAGTTCACAACGACAAAACACACAGATCACTTTGGTCTTGTCAATGGAACCATTTGGGAACTTTTTAAAAGTAAACTTTCCATTCAGAATATTATTGGTATCCATTTCGGCGTCTCGCGCTCGCCATCCACTCAAAACGTAACGTCTACTACTCTTAAACAAGTGTGTGCGGCGTGCCTGTTTTGTTTCCGCTCTAGATCCGGTGTGGTGTTGTACTTTTTGACGGCTGTGTGAGTGCGCGTGCGTGCGTGCGTGCGTGTGTGTGTGCGTGTGTGTGTGTGCGTGTGTGTGTGAGCGAGCCTGGGTTGAGCGCGAGGAACATTAGGAGAGAGTTACGGCTAACTTTATGTTGGAGTTGTGTTGGCGTGGTTACGGCTGACAGTAACCTGTTCTGTTGCAGCAATAAATGTTGTTTGCTGAACAACACTGCGTCGTCTTTCCAACGCGTCCTGGCGGACGCTACATTATGTTTATAAATGGCAGTGGCATGGCCACCCTACTCACTGTACCTTGCACATGAATATATGAACCTGTGTATTATTTCAATATCTTAGTATTGAATGCACAATAACAAGGTACATTTATGTATGGCACTATAGGACCAGTTTAATATAAAACTCAATTTTACACAACATAAGTAGGGGGTCCCCGCTCCATCTCTCTATCAGTTTGGGGGTCCTTGGCCTGGAAAACGTTGAAGAACCCTGATTGAGGCTATTTGTTTATTTATTTAGTTTAGCGCTCCTTAAATTAAATTCACGCTTCAAATCGCACGACTTTTACTTATAAGGCGAGCTTTACTTTGAAGGCGAGCTGTCTCTGTTTCCGGCTCTCCACTTCCTTGTTCAATTTTCATTGTACAACTTGGATAATGGAACAAGCTGACGCTTTGGCGCGCTGAATTGCATTGCACGTCTCGGACAATGAAATTACGCAATACCCCCGAAACTGGCCTTTTTCATTATACAACGTGAACAACTGTAAATGAATTATACTTCGTACACGGACCATTGAGGCTATTTGTTTATTTATTTAGTTTAGCGCTCCTTAAATTAAATTCACGCTTCAAAACGCACGTCTTTTACTTATAAGGCGAGCTTTAGGCTACTTTGAAGGCGAGCTGTCTCTGTTTCCGGCTCTCGACTTCCTTGTTCAATTTTCATTGTACAACTTGGATAATGGAACAAGCTGACGCTTTGGCGCGCTGAATTGCATTGCACGTCTCGGACAATGAAATTAGGCAATACCCCCGAAACTGGCCTTTTTCATTATACAACGTGAACAACTGTAAATGAATTATACTTCGTACACGGACCGTCTAGTCAACCTCACCAGTTTACGTCAAATATACGTACAATTCTGACATTCAGTTGTAGGTCTTTTGACCAAAGCCCAACGTTTTTTTCAACGTTGTATTGGCAACATGTAAACAACGTCAAAATCTAACTCCAAACTGACGTTGTTATTTAGTTGTTTTTAAGTTATGTTGGCAAGCAACCAACATCCAAAATAGCCTATTAAAAGGTAATAGCCTATAAATTAGCAGTAAGACTATATGCAGTTTAGAATAAGTATTACAGACTGTAATAGTCTGTACCAGGAGTGCAATAGGCTACACAAGATATGGTGGAAATGACTGCAATACTGTGTGACAGTTATATTTTTGATAATAAAAAAAAACATTTTGATGGCTGTCTCACACAATGTATTTTATTTATTTTACATTTCACACTTATTTCAGGAATATTTTTCAAATGTATCATTCTGAACTTTTTCATTGTTGTGAAGTTTGTCTGGGAGTTTGACAATGAAAGTGGAATTTGTACACAATGATGTTTAATAAAATGCTCAAAGAAGATGAAAGTGAGAACAGTGGCAAATATTGGGAGTTACAGGCTGACACTTATTGTTGCACACTTGGACACCAAAAAGGGACTTCCAGGCGTGCATAAGTTCAAACTAAAAGTTTTACTCGGGTTTGTTTCTCTGCACATACACACAAGCATGATACTGCACACTGTTTACATTTTCCATCCGACATGCACGGTCTTCTGTGTCCTCTAATGGACCCCTGTGCTGTCCACCGTGCCTGTGTCAACTTCATTCATAGACACCACAAATTTACCTGATCAAAACTAGCTGCTTATGTGAAAGGACATATAAGTGCATGAGTTAATAAAATAAAATATTTCAAAAATAAACTCAGGAAACAAGTTCATTAAATTCAATGAAAACAGTACATTAAATGCATTATAGTGGGGGGGGGGGGGGGGGGGGTGTACTCTGTTCAATGTCCATTAACATGACCAACATGGGTCCCACATTATCCACCTTAATCAGATGCAGATGGGAAATGTGAACAGTAACTGAATCTGTGTGATAATATATATATTTTAAATAAGCATGATGAAGCCTCTTGGATGAAAGTCTTCAAAGACAAAAACCAAAATACTGTTGCATTCGATTCAATTTCCTTGAGATAACGTGATAATGCAGTAACTGGGAGGAGAGGAGAGTGCTGAAGTTTAATTTAGAAAATCTAAAGTAGAGGTGAAGGAAATAATAGAGTAGTAAAGTAGTAATTGTATTTTGTTGTTTTATTTAATTCATTTTGAAAAACAAACTGTAACTGCCACCCTCATCAGTCTGCACTGCACACAACCTCCTCACTGGCTTAGCTGTCGACCTACATCCTGTCAGTAGGTGGCGGTAATGCTCCCTAAATAGGTAATACACTGTCATTAAACACAAGAGGAGAAGAAGAAGAAACGTGTGCGTGCAGGTGCAGGCAAAGCGGCAAAGGCGGTTAGATAAGAGACCAAGGTGGACTCCTGGTAAGTTATCCCCAAACAAGCTAACGTGGTTGAAGTTAAAAAAAAACCAACGAGAAATAGATTTAGCTCCAGAGGCCGTTTTCGGCCAGTGATGTTTTAATGCTGATATTTTTCAAATGTTTTTGAAAAATGTTTCAAAGGACGCTAGCTGTGGTTGTAAAAGCTGTGTTTCGGTCTGTTAGCTTCGCAGCTAACGATAGCAGCGGGCGAACCCATAGCAGAGTAGTTGCTTTCTTTTTTGTTTGAGCCAATCAGAGTGAAGCAGGATGAGTTTAATATGGCATAACGACAGGCATGTTTTTTATTTTTTAAATTGACAAAGAATTATTTTTAAGAACTTTTTAAAAACATAAAGTTGAAAGAGATTGAAACAGTTAAACAGATTCACTTTATTGACCCCAAATTTAGTAAAAAATGAGTAACTGCGTTCACACCAAAAGCGTCTTGCGCTGCAAAGACGCTTTGACGCTCAAAAAGATTCGCTGCGAATATTTTTGTTCGCTTTTGACGCTCAAGACGCTCAATGACGTACAATTAAATTATGCAGACGCATTTAAAGGAGCCGTATGCTTTTAGACAGCCATATCAAAGAGTGAACTCCCACTTTGGCCATATATTGCAGAGACGGTTTTGCTTGTTTGATAAACGATAGCCGCACATCCCTCGTAACTACGCCGTGAAGGGGAACCCTCCCGGACTCCGCTATTAACATGAACCGCTCCGCAGGAGGAGCCGCACGTCCACACGCACCGGACACCACAATACAAACACACATGTTTTACATTTGATTGCTTTTAAATAAAGTTGTGTGCAGTTATACGGTAAATACGATTAAGTGTCCAATGTCTCCTACCTGGTCCAGAACCGCTTGGTCCATGCCGTTAATGGGCGGCCCGCTTCGTGCGTGTGTTTGTAAAAATGATATTTAAGCTGATTATTACGGTATTGTCTCTGAAATAAAAAAGGCTTGGCTCGTACAACACCGAGTGCCCCGCCACATCCGCGATTATCTTTTCCGTCGACATTTTACAGTAGGAACCAAAGTGCCGGTGTTCCCCGGGACCCACCCAAACGGAGAGCGTCTACATTCAGATTGGCTGAAACGCGTCATAGTCATTTGCATGAAGTTAAACTGTCTTCAACTTTTTTTTGACGCTCTGGACGCTCTTGTCCATAGAAAGTGAATGACTTTGGTCGCTCAAGACGCTTCTGGTGTGAACGCACAGTAAGAGCAGCTGGTTTTCCAGGCATTGCAAACGAAATAAAAAATTTGAAAATGGAAATGTGTGTCTATTGGAAACAATAGCTCAATACAAAAATATAGGAGTAACGTTATTGAAAACTGCATGTTGTTAGTCAGATGATGTTTAATATTATGTTTGTTTAATTCAGCTGAAAAAAGTCAAAGCCTGGTGATTGCCATAAACATAAAAAACAGCACATACTTGCTTAAAGTGAATTGTGAATTGACTGAAAGGTTACTAAGCACTCTTTTTAATTCTGATGTCATGACAGCAATGGTGTTGTTGGTTTACCTTCTACGTAGCATCTTCAGAAGTGTGCATTGAAATGTGACATAGAATTTTATACATCACATTGTAATTTCTGCATCTATTATCAAAGTATTTATTAGTAGTACAGTGAAGAACAGAAATGTGAGTATTTGGTTAACATGTTGATTTACGGTGTGTGTCCCTAAATTCTCTCTCCAGACATTAGGAGGAACAAAAGGTTTGTGTACACTACTGTTTCCTTATGGCCTTTCTTTTTTGATAGTTGGGCTGATTTTTGACCACGTTTGTTTGAAGATGACCATGCCATCAGTGAGGACGAACCTGTGATCAGTGATGATGAAACTGAGATCAGGGATGATGATCATGCCATCAGTGATGAAGGTAAGTTAAACTTCCTTGTGACGGGGGGATGTTGATAGGAATATAGAAGAACTTATACATTTTAGGATTTGGTGACAGCCAGCAGCTTTTTTAATTAAATCAAAGTTCATTTATATAGCTTTACAATATAGAATTAAAAAAACGGCATTGTTTGATAAAATTTTCATGACTTTTTTATTTTTTTACAGACTATATTCCAGAGCCAGAGAGTCAAGGTAGTCCAAAAAGGTGCAGCTCCAATCCAGTGGAAAAACATGGGTCTGCTCCTAGAAAACAGCGAAAAGAGGCTACACCTCCGGCTGTTAAACAGAAAGTACGACCTCTCCACCAATCTCCACTAAGTTCGGAAAGTGAAGTCACTGCACCTTTCACATCAAAGAAAACCTCTTCCTGTCCACCAAAAACAAAAGGTTTGTGTACACTTCTATTTCATTATGGCCTTTATTTTGATAGTCTGGGCTCGTCATAGAAATATAATGATTCTATTAAATAGTTCTGCTTGATGTGTTTGACCAGAACGAGCACTTAACTGTGTCCAAACAATGTTTACATTTTGGAGGTTATTTCTATAGAAGAAGCAACAGCCTATAATTTTACCAGCTCATGAAGGGCATGTCTCACCAAACAGGAAAAAATAGAGGCTCAACACCAAGTGTGTCTCATCACGCAGAAAAAGGAAGAGGCGCAAGACCTGTCATCAGCTCCCCATTTAAAAAAAGACCAAGCTCCCCGTACCCAATGACACAAGCTAGTAAGTACACACACCCTCATAGATACAACCATATCACTTAAACCCAAATCCAGACCCTTTAGACTTTGTGATGTCTGAATAATTTTGATACACAACTGGTACACATTTGTCAGTGAAAAGTCCTCTACAGCAGTGGTTCTCATCCTATTCAGGCCATGACCCCACCAAAAGATCATTTGAACTGGGGACCCCCACCCTGAAAACATTTGGCATCGTTAAAGCTGAAGCGGACTCGGTTCCGCAAATTAATATTCCAGTCTACATGCTCAAACGCCTCACAAAAATGTTTACCTCTTTCTCAGGTTATATTTGACCATATTGTCAATTTGATTTTGGAGGATGGCAGGAAAGGTAACATTATTTTTGTAGATATAATCTGCTAAGATCAAAAGTAACTATAGCTAAATGTGCCAGGTACCCCAGTGACGGAGACACAGAACAGTGCTTAAGGTTCACAAATTTAATGACTATAAAAATAGAATTCTTACTACAGGTTCTCATTCAGTTTCCTTTAACTGTTCTCTGTACCTCAACTACGGCCACTGGAGGCAGGAAATAAAGAGCTCTGTTGGGAAGAAGCCCTTACCCTATTAGGAAAACTGAAAATACTCCAATAAACAGCTCTCACGGCCACATCTTTGTGTATTGGTGAACAATGTATATACATATACACAGTCAGAAGGTTTAGAAAACCCCAATTTTTCAAGTTTGTGATCCTCCGTTTACCTATTTATATCAGTAGTCACTTTTGACCAGTGTGCAATAAGATTGATCAATACAGAACTACAATATGGTGTTTTTTTTGTTTTATTTTTCTCCTTTGGAAAAAAACAAAACAATGTACCATGATACAAATGACTATGAACAACAGTTGACAGTCATGAACCCATGCAAATAGAATCATGACCTGGCTCAGTTTATTTTTTTGGCAAGTGTTAAGTTGGTAAGGTGTTGATGATTCTAGTTACGATTGTCCTTTTTTCAATGCCTTTAGGATTTCATAGAAAGGTTATGGAGCTGCTTGTAGAGATCCGTGATGAGTTAAAGGACTTGAAGATTGCCAATCAAACGGAAGACACTGTTCATGACCAGGCTACAACCCTCGAGGAGCTTGAACAACTGGAGGAGTCCCTCAAATCGACAGAGGAAAGGCAGAAACTAGTAGGTTTCATAATTGAGAAATCCGGAACCCGGATACAATGGCAAATTATCAGGGATCAGTTTGTTTTTGTTTTTTTTAAGTCTTTACATTCAGTTGTAGCACCTACATTGAATTTAGATGTTGGAGACGTATTGGTAAGAAGAAATCTGGCAATATTAGACTACAGTAGTGATACCAACGTAATGGTAACAAACATGGGATATACTGAACTCTAAACTTGTTGTTTTTGTACACTGATTACCTCCAATTTCAGATCAAACGCTTGTCCATGGTTGGAGGAGGGACATCAACCAAAAACAATGTGAAATGGATCTTAGACAAGTAGGTTTTTTGTTTTCATATCATTGTCAGTTGTCTGCGATTAAAGTGTAAAAACAGTGTTATATACATCAGTGTTGTTGATCAACTAGGGCTGGATGGCATAGAGAAAAAGCATTGATATTGAAAAATTCATATTGATCGGTATTGTTAATTAACAAAAAAAAATTAAGCAGCCCCGGCCATCTTATCAGGGATTATTTTTCTTCTTTTATTTTCCAGACCAGGGCAGTGTGTCTATTCTAAATAAGAAAATAAAATCAAACCACATTGATTTCTGCTCATTCCTTTTTCATTTTGACCAGGAAATAGAAAAGTTAATTCAATTATTTCATTTCAAATAACCACGTTTTTTTGTGGATTGAATTTAAGCATTCTTCTTAGTTTTTTACCCTGGTAGATTTTATTGCACTTACAGTAACATGACGAGTGTAGCTCACCTCTTTTCACCTGGATCACTGTCGGTGTGTGACATACAGCTCTTTAAAACGGATCATAATGTTGCTGCTGTATTTTAAACATCAGTGTTTCAGATTGAGAGGTTTGAGGTAGCGCTGCAGGGTTGGGTGGAGGTGTGTGAAAGTTTATTTGTGCTGTTGAATGTAACCGCTGTGAAACAATCATTAAGTAACATGATATTGATCTTATTTACCAGCTTCTTACTGTCACCGCTCCCTCTATTCATCAGCTCTACCGCACTCCACCACAGCTAACGTTGTCTTGTAGCTGCTCTCTGACTCTGTCTTCTATTCAGTGTTTTGAACTTTTTAAAATAACAGCGTACAGAGTAAAGTAGTAGTCTTCCCGCACTGAATGTACTATCTGAGAGCAAAGGGAGAGAGTCACAGTCTCTCTCACACTGAATCTGTTGGCTGCTCCTCTTTTTCTCTTTTTTTATCAACCTGTTTTTTTGGGGGGGGGGTTTTCTTATTGAACCACATGTCTATCGATCGATGTTGTCATATTGAATTATCGCTTAACATGTGCAACATGAGATGCAGTGCAACAAATTGAATGTATTTTTCAGATTTTGCAACATAATTTGTATGCTTAACATTTCTTAATTTAGTAGTAAATCGTACTTGCTTAATGTTCCCCAGAGGCACCATCTGACTTCCTACTGACCTGTCATTATCAGCTGGCTGGACCGGGACCCTGTCAAACTGGTTCCTGGCCAGGAATCACTTAAAAAAATTGATTGGTCTCATTGGTGTAGCCAGATGTGCCAACTTGTGCTGCGCTGACAATGGCTTCTTTATAATTGCATTCAAATTCCCTTTTGTACCTACAGGTTGATGAGCCAAGACCTACAGGCGCAGTACAACCTGTGTGGAAGGGGACCACAAAAGAAGCTCTCATTTGAGAAGCTCCGTCTCTACTCCATTGTGATGGGTAAAAAAGCACATCTATACTATAGTGCTCCAAATCGGACCCCCTTGAAAACGAGAAGCTGCATCTCAAGGGGCTATCCTGAATAAATTGAATTGAAAATCTATGTCTGTCACTCTGCACTCACATCTGCAGCTGAATATTTTCACTGCTTTCTACAGCAAATCTTATTTCATGTCTTACAGATAGTGTCCAGAGGAGCACGCCTGACTCCGAGGTCAACATTCGTCGGTTGATTGGCGAGCACCTAAAATTTGCCCCTGATCGGCAAAAAGGCGGCTGAAAAAAGGGGGACGGGAGTGAGGAGACATTCAGCTCCTGTTAAGTTAGTCAAGGAAACAACAGCAACTATGTGAATTGTTTGGAACTGTAAAGAAAATGTAAATAGTTGAAGAGAACTTCGGCCATTTTTGACCCCCGTATCATTTTCCTAAGGGTGACCCAGTGTTGAGAAGCAAAAAACCTGATTGAAAATGATAAAACCAATCCAGAGTTCTCCCGTTGTCACCCGGTGTGTCAAGATAGCTACAACGCTAACCTATGTGGGCAAATGTTTTAACCACATTGGGCCTCTCTTACACTCAGAAAGCCATTTCAAGACTCGGTGTAGAAACAGTATAAACTTTGCTTTTGCATGGTCACTCACCTCAGATAACTCTGATTACATCCGGAGCAGCCATTACTACCGGTTGTTGAGCGTCTGTGGCTATAGTGGGTGAGCGAGCAGACACTTGACAATCCGCTAGTAATTGCTTTTCCGGGTGTAACTAGACTTATCTGAGGTGAGTGACTATGCAAAAACAAATTTTATACTGTTCACACTGAGTCCAACATGCACGGTGGTGTCTCTAAGGACCCAACTCGTGTACCAAATGTCTTGCAATGGTTTTCTGAGTGTTTAGAGGCACAGTGTGGTTAAAACCTTTGCCCACATAGGTTAGCGTTGTAGCTATCTCGACGTGCCGGGTGACCACGGGAGAACTCTTGATTGGTTGTATCATTTTCAGTCAGGTTTTTTGCTTCCCCCAACACTGGGTTACCCACAGGAAAATGATATGGGGGGTCAAAAATGGCCGGGGTTCTTTAGACTAAAACCTTTTTAAAACAACTTAGTTTGATTGGATATTTGAATTGTGTTTTTTACTTTCATTTAAATGTGTCTAAGTTTATTTAAAGATCAGTTGTGTGTTTTGCGTGTTTTTATGGTCACTTGTTTTATTCTACATTTAATAACTGTTGACCAGTTCATAACTTTGCGGTTCATAACTTCTGTATTTTGGCTATTCAGAATACTAATTCAATTCCTCTTTGATATTACAAGACACTTTTGGTTAAGTAACCATGGACCGCTCCTAGGCAGGATTGTTCTGCTGTGTCGTCGTAGCCGCTGTCATCACTGTCACAGCACACACACACACACACACACACACACACACACACACACACACACACACACACACACACACACACACACACACACACACACACACACACACACACACACACGTGTTACAGCGCAGGTAGGGATATGATGTAAATATGACTTTCATACACAACCATAATGCAATGGTCATCCAACGTTGGAGTCTAACTAAAATCCAATGTGTATTTAGCGTTGCTGCTTGACGTCAAGCTAAGGTTAAGGTTTGACGTAGACCTAACTTTCAAATCAATATCATAATCCAACAGTAATCCAACGTTGGAGTACAACCAAAATCCAATGTCTATTTAACGTAAAAGGTTGATGTCAAGCCTACGTACAAAATCCAATGTCTATTTAACGTAAAATGTTGATGTCAAGCCTACGTACAAAATCCAATGTCTATTTGACGTTCAGGGCTGACGTCCAGCCAACATTAAGTTTTAACGTAAACCCAATTTTCAAATCTATATCATAATCCAATGGTAATCCAACGTTGGAGTGCAACGTTGTTCTAATGTTGCATCAACGTCAAGTGCCAGCTGGGTATTGTGTTTCCTCATTCGGAGATACAGTGACTTTGACAGTGAGTATTACTTTAATTAGTAGGCCTATGTAGGAACTTAATGCTTTTGTGTTTCGATGACGACATGACATCAAACTTCAATCAGCGCTTCTAGAGTGCAAACCAAAATCATAAGTGTGCTGAAACTAACTATTCAATTCAATTTGTATTTTTCCTTATAGAACTTCCATCCTATCTACTCCATTGCAACCCTTGTTTGGGCCCTGAGCTACAAGAGCCTAGGTCAGCGCAAATGTACACAAACCAACGTAAAGATGGAAAAGCAGGACCCTCAAATAGACAATATAGTGGGAGACCCTCAATGCGGCTCACCAAAGGAGTCTGAGGCCATGGATTGGGAACAGCAAAATGGGGATTTCAAGACTACGAACGACTGGTCGTCTGGCACAGAGACTGAACACAGTGATCCAGATGATTAGCAACCAATTTAATTGGTTGGGTTTAATACATTGCATTGCTGTGCCTCGGCTCAATTGATTACTAACGTCAGCAGTTCCTTTACCATGTATTTAATGCCTGTGTTCAGCATTTATATTAAATTAATTGATGCTTTTATCAACATGTAAACATTTTGAGTCCTCAAATATAGACATCATTGTCCCCTCCTTTCTTGAGAGCCTGAGACGAAGGGGCGATCAGGTTCTTTTTCACCCCTTTACCTGCAGCTGTACTTTCAACTGGTTTAAAATGTATATGTTAAGGACGAAAATGAAAACATCCCCGCTTAGCAAATGGTATCATCCTCTTCTCACCCCTCCTTCTCCTCTGCACCGCTCCCGCAGCCCGACCGTCGTCCAGCGCGAGTGAGATCTGTTTACGTAAATAACTTACGTAATTTGCGTAAGTTATTTACGTAATAACTTACGTAATTTGCGTAAGTTATTTACGTAAATAACTTACGTAATTTGCGTAAGTTATTTGCGTAAATAACTTACGTAATTTGCGTAAGTTATTTACGTAATAACTTACGTAATTTGCGTAAGTTATTTACGTAATAACTTACGCAAATTACGTAGGCCTAAGTTATTTACGTAATAACTTACGTAATTTACGTAACTTACGTAAATTGCGTAAGTTACGCAAATTGCGTAAGTTATTTACGTAAATAACTTACGCAAATTACGTAAGTTATTTACGCAAATAACTTACGCAAATTACGTAAGTTATTTACGTAAATAACTTACGTAATTTGCGTAAGTTATTTACGTAATAACTTACGTAATTTGCGTAAGTTATTTACGTAATAACTTACGTAAATAACTTACGCAAATTACGTAAGTTATTACGTAAATAACTTACGCAAATTACGTAAGTTATTTACGTAATAATTTACGTAATTTGCGTAAGTTATTTACGTAATAACTTACGTAAATAACTTACGCAAATTACGTAAGTTATTACGTAAATAACTTACGCAAATTACGTAAGTTATTTACGTAAATAACTTACGTAATTTGCGTAAGTTATTTGCGTAAATAACTTACGTAATTTGCGTAAGTTATTTACGTAATAACTTACGTAATTTGCGTAAGTTATTTACGTAATAACTTACGCAAATTACGTAGGCCTAAGTTATTTACGTAATAACTTACGTAATTTACGTAACTTACGTAAATTGCGTAAGTTACGCAAATTGCGTAAGTTATTTACGTAAATTACGTAAATAACTTACGTAATTTGCGTAAGTTACGTAAATAACTTACGTAATTTGCGTAAGTTACGTTATTTACGTAACTTACGCAAATTACGTAAGTTATATTAACTGTTATTTTTCAGTTGTCTGACTATCAAACCAGACAATAAAATAAAGTTAAATGTTTTTCTTTTGCTGTATTCATTCATGTTTTACAGAGGATTTAACCTGAACCAGGCTTTGCAACAATAATAATCACATCACATTCATGGGGGCAGTAGGCTATATACTAACGCCTGTTACCCACTGCATTCAACCGTCAACGGAAGACGGAAGGCGTGTCTGACGGAGGGGGGCGTGGAATTTGCCGACGGAGCCAGACGCAGCCAGCAGCCAATCAAATCGCTTCCCGCAACAACAAAGCCGCGCTCTTCCTGCAATTTGTTATTGCTCTTTTCTATTGCAAGATGGATCCCGTCGTAGCAAGAAGAGTGCTTTTCCACCGCCACTATCAACTTGTCCTCCATTTTTAATAAGGTTTAAATGTTCCCGCTGCCGGCAGTCTGACATAACAGATGTGCTTTCCCGGGTTGTACCACCAAGGTGATTTCATTGGGCAGAGTCCAAGTAGCGTCACAGGACATATATTTGCATAATGTGATCTGATTGGCTGACGGATCCGTCGTGGCCAGAAAAGATAACATTTTCTCAACTTTTCAACGCAACGAACGGAGCCGACTTGACTGACGGAGCCACAATGCATTGCGGCTCAGCCCCATTCAAAGTCAATGGGATGCGTTGACGAACGCATCCAGTGGGCAAGAGGCGTAACTCTGTGTGTGTGTGTGTTGTGTGTGTTGTGTGTGTGTTGTGTGTGTGTGTGTGTGTGTGTGTGTGTGTGTGTGTGTGTGTGTGTGTGTGTGTGTGTGTGTGTGTGTGTGTGTGTGTGTGTGTGTGTGTGTGTGTGTGTGAAGAAGGAGAAGGAGAAAGGTGACTGGGAAAGATGGTCATTTGTGTTGTGTAAGTTTAAAAGTAGAGTCTGGAGTTATAGTCAGCTGGGAAGACGGTGTTTGTGGCGGATGCTAACCGGAGCAGCTGTAGTCATTTGTAATAAAATTGATAGCAATCATAGCAATAGTAACAGTACTTTGTTGTTGGGCAGACTTATGACATGAGTACCAATAAAAATACTGATTGAAGAGTAAGGATGAGTGTGATGATTCTATAATTATTATGGCAATGTTATGGCAAACCAGAGTAATATACAGTAATTCTGTAACATTCAGTCATGCTGGTGAAACTGAAAGGAGGATTCATTGTTGGCTGCTGCTAATCTACATGACCATGCACATAAAAATTAGTGGCACAGTGACACCATTGTTGTATCCTTGTTCGTTATTATTTATTTAGATATCATTATTTATTTATAGATTCTATTTCATGATTACATTCAGATAGATTAAATATATTAGATAGATAAAAGTAAAGTACTGAGTAAAAGTAAAGTTATTTACATACATGATTTCATATAACTGATGTGATGTTGCACATTTAAACCACAAGCGGCGTTCTGTTTGTTTACATGTCAGTTGAGAGGAGGTCAAAGTTCGAACCGTAGAAGAAGAAAGTGTCAGAGCGATACCCTAGCAATACTTTCTGTAAGTGGGTGTAAAATGGAGGGAAAGGAGGGGGACGGAGACAGCTCCAATAGTGGGGCAATGAGTGAAGAGGAATATGAGATTGATAAAGGGGGAAGTGGATGGGAACAGGTAGGAAGAGGAGGAAGAAGTAGAAGGGCAAGTGGGATAAAGAGAAAGAAAGAAGATAAAGATAGTTTGGAAGGCACGGAGAGTGAGGGGCAGGGAGAGGAAGCAAAGAGTGGAAGGAAGGGATCCCTTAATGTAGTGGTGAGATTTGAGGGCGAAGGGGGAGTAAAGAAAATGGACCCACTAAAAATCACAAAAATAATTAGAGCTCAAGTAGGAGAAGTTAAATACGCAAAAGTGCTAGGAGATGGGAATTTGTTAATTGGATGTAACACAGAAACACAAGTAGATAAAGCTCAAAAAATGGTAAGTGTAGGAAAAATGAAGGTTACAAAAGCAGTGAAAGTTGGTGAGCAGAGAAATATTGGCTGTAAGGGAGTGATATCAGGGGTTCCCCTTGGTATCAGCATGAAGGATCTAGTGGGAAATCTGAAAAGTAGAAATATCACAGTTAAAGATGGTATAAAAGAATGACAAGAGGACCTGAGAAAAAAGAATCAGAGACAGTAGTGGTAGAGTTTGAGGCAAAAACTATCCCAAGAGAACTTTATTGTGGATTTGTAAAATATAATGTGCGAGAGTTTGTTCCAAAACCAATGAGGTGCTTCAAGTGTCAGGAATATGGACATATTGCTAACCTGTGTAAAGGGAAAAGAAGGTGTGCAAGGTGTGGTGGGGACCATGAATATGGGAAATGTGGGACGGGTGTGAAACCAAAATGTTGTAACTGTGGAGGAGAACATAGTGTAGCGTATTGGGGATGTGAGGCAATGAAGAGAGAAATAACAGTACAGCAGATAAAAGTAAATGAAAAAATATCGTATGCCGAAGCTGCCAGGAGAGCAAGTCAGGGGAATTTTAATAGCAAGCAACAGAATAGAGAGAAGCAAACAGTGACAAGTAGTGTTCAAGAAATTGAAAAGAAAATGGTGGAGGTGAAAAAGAGATTGGTGACATTTATAGCAGGAGTCATAAATGCGACTGCAGATGTTAAATCTAAAACAGAAAGAATACAGATAATAGTCAAAGCAGCAGTTCATCATCTGGATATGAGAGGGCTAAGATGGGAAGAGGTAAGAGATGAGTTGAGTGTTCAGGCCAGTCAAGAATCAACATGTATTGGGTAGTATTAATAACAATGATAATCCTCCAGTGGAATGCAAGAAGCTTAATTGCTAATGGTCAGGAGTTTAAGCAATTCATACATAATCAACAGGAAAAGCCAGACATATTGTGCATCCAGGAATCTTGGTTAAAACCAAACCTAGATTTTATTATTAAAGGATATGTATCAGTTAGAAGAGACAGGGAGGAAGGGACAGGAGGTGGATGTGTCACGTTTGTAAAAGAAGGCATTCCCTATAGGGTTATCGATATTGGAGTTGAGATGGAGAGTATAACAATAGAAGTATGGGTAGGAAAGAGGAAGCTGGGGATAATTAACTTTTATAACCCATGCAGAAAACTGGACATTAAGAAGCTGGAAGAAATGGAAGGTAAGAGCAATGGAAACACAGTGTGGTGTGGAGATTTTAATGCTCATAATACACTATGGGGGAGTGAGAAGAATGACCGCAATGGGGAGATAGTGGAGGAGTTGTTAGATGGGCAGAATCTGGTTTGTGTGAATGATGGGAGAAGGACAAGGATAGATGTAAATACTGGGAAAGAGTCATCTTTAGATCTGACAATAGTGACCAATGCATTAGCGCCATTGTGTGAGTGGAGAGTATACCAGGAAGGGACTATAGGAAGTGATCACTATCCTATATATAATAAAATAAATATAGCAACAGTGCAGGACAAGGAGAGATTGGGGGGAAGATGGATCTTGGAAAAAGCTAATTGGGTAGAGTTCACAAAGGAAAGTGACAAAAATCTTTCTCAGATTAGTGATAGTATGGGAGTGGAAATAATGGATAGGGAAATAAAGCAGGGAATCATTTCAGCAGCAACCAGTTCTATACCTAAAAGTACAGGTAGGAAGGAAAGGAAGTTAGTACCATGGTGGGATGAAAAATGCAAGGAAGCAGTTAAAAGTAGAAATAAAGCGTTTAAATTAGTTAAAAGATACCATAACTTTCAACACCTGATCCAATATAAAGAAGCACAAGCAGTGGTAAGGAAAACAATAAGACAAGCAAAGAGAGTGTATTGGAGGAAGTTTTGTGGTACAATTGGGAGCTCTACTAAGATAGGAGAAGTCTGGGGAATGTTGAAAAAAATGGGTGGAGATAGGATGGACTGGAATTACCCAGTCATGAGTTCTGGAAATGAGGTAGCAGTAACCAATAAAGAAAAGGCAGAGTTAATGGTTAAAACATTTGTTGTGGTGCACAGCTCAAATAATTTAACTGAGGAGGGAAGACAGGGTAGAGAGAAAACTAGAGATGTAAACAGGGAGGTATTAAAAAGAAAGGACAGTAGGGAAAGCGAGTTAAATGTACCATTTACCATTGGAGAAATGAAAAGAGCATTAGCAAAAACAAGAAGGAGTGCACCAGGTAAAGATAAAATATGTTATACTATGATCAAACATCTAAGTGAGGGGGGACTAATCAAAGTTTTATCATTATTCAATAAAGTGTGGAAAGAGGGTAAAATCCCACGAAGCTGGAAGGAGGCAATAATCATACCAATCAGGAAGCCGGGGAAAGATCCAAGTAAGACAATAAACTACAGACCCATAGCTCTTACGTCACATATAGGAAAAATAATGGAGCGAATGATTAATGAGAGGCTCATGCACTATATAGAAAAGAGGGGACTGGTGAATAATTATCAAAGTGGATTTAGAAGAGGTAGGAGCACAATGGATCCAGTGTTGTGTCTAGAGGATGATATTAGAAAAGCACAGGTAAATAAAGAAATTGTGGCTGCAGTGTACTTTGATGTTGAAAAAGCATATGATATGTTGTGGAGAGAAGGCTTGCTGATTAAGATGCATCAAATGGGAATTGAGGGAAATGTATTTAACTGGGTTATGGATTTTCTGAGGGAAAGGATCATCCAGGTTAAAATTGGGTCTGAAGTTTCAGAAAGGTATATTGTAGAGAATGGTACACCACAGGGGAGTGTTGTAAGTCCGACACTATTTACAATAATGATAAATGATATATTTGATAACATACCAACAGGAATGGGAAGATCTTTGTTTGCGGATGATGGGGCACTATGGAAGAGGGGAAGGAATATTGATCATATAGTTAAGAAGGTACAGGAAGGGATAGATCAAGTGGAAAAATGGGGATTAGAGTGGGGATTTAAATTTTCAGTGGAAAAAAGTAAAGTAATGTTCTTTTCCAAAAAGAAAATCAGTGAAAATAAAAAGGTAAACTTGTATGGAAAGAACTTGGAGAGAGTAAATAGTTTTCGATTCTTGGGAATTACTTTTGATTCCAGGTTAACATGGAGAGAACATGTAAAAGGTATAGTAAAAAAGTGTAAGGGAGTATTGAATATTATGAGATGTTTGGCCGGATTAAAATGGGGAGCTGATTTTACGTCATTAAAATATATATATGTAGCGTTAATAAGATCAAGAATAGAGTATGGTTGTGTGGGATATGGATCTGCAGTGAAATCAGTCCTCTCACAGCTAGACGTTATCCAAGCTCGAGCATTACGAGCTTGTATAGGAGCAATGAAAACGGCACCAGTCTGCTCCCTCCAGGTAGAAACAGGAGAAATGCCATTATGGCTTAGAAGGAAGCAGCTCTTGGCCAATTATTGGATACATTTAAAAGGGCACAATGATGAACATCCGACAAAGAGAGTTCTGGAGATGTGTTGGGAAAAGGGGAAAGAAAAAAAATCAAGTTTTGGATGGGTCAGTGAGGGAATAGCTGAACAGCTAAATATACAACAAATAGAATTCAGCCCAACAGTTCTGTGGACAGCAATACCGGGATGGATGATACAAGAAACAAACGTAGATCTAGAAATATGGGAAATCAAAAGAAGAAATAAAACAGCAAATTTAGTGCAGGAATTTTATAAATATGCAGAGGAAAAGTATGGAGACCATATTCAAATATATACAGATGGATCCAAAGAGCAGGTAACAGGAGCAACAGGCGCAGCGATGGTGGTTCCCAGGTATCAGTTCACAGTGTCAAAAAGAACATCAGATCATCTAAGTGTCTATGCAGTGGAACTGTGTGCAATACTAATAGAATGGGTGGAGGACAGGAGGGACAGGAAGATAACAATATGTAGCGATTCAGTGTCATCGCTCTTAAGCATTAAAAACAGAACAGCAAAAACACATCAGGAAATACTTTATGAAATAATGTTAAAAACATCCAGATTAACACAGCAGGGGAGGGAAATAACGTTCATGTGGGTTCCAGCACATTTAGGGATACAAGGAAATGAAAAAGCAGACAAGAGTGCTAAGGAGGCAGTAAAGAAAGAGGAGGTGGAAATGAAAGTAAAATTATCAAAAGCAGAGGGGAAAAGTTTAGTATGGAAAGAAATAAACAAGCAGTGGAGTCAAGATTGGAAGGAGCAGGAAAAAGGGAGACATTTATATAAATTACAAAGTGTAGTAGGGGAGATAGGATGTAAAGGAGACAATAGAACAGAGCAAGTAATCATGAGTAGATTAAGAATAGGACATAGTAAACTGAATAATACACTCAACATCATAGGAAAACATCCAACTGGTCAATGTAACTGTGGGGAGAGGGAGACCGTGGAGCATGTCATGATAGCATGTCCTGGATATGAAAGAGAGAGGGAAGAGATGAGGAAAGGGCTGAGGAAGGAAGGAATGGGGGGAAATACGTTCAGTAGTGTAGTAGAATGTGGGAAAACTAAGGAAGGGAGGAGAATCATTATGAGGTTCCTTATTTTAACTGGATTAATTAAAAGAATATAACAAGAAGGAAATGAGAAGAAAGTAAAATCCAGTAGATGGCGGTATATGCAACTATACGGATGCCCGCTGCCATTAAACACCACAGAAGAAGAAGAAGAAGAAGAAGAAGAAGAAGAAAGTGTCAGTTGGTAAACAGTTGGAAGAAGAGAGATTAGTCTGAGATTGTCTATGTCCTGTTAGCAGTGTTGGGAAGATTACTTTGGAAATGTAGTTGGTTATAATTACAAGTTACCCTGTTGAAAAGTAATAGTAGTGTAACTATTTCAATTACTTTCTCAAAGTAATGTAACTAATTACATTTGATTACATTTTGATTACTTTTCTTAATTTTGAATGAAATCTCTCAACTGTTAACCATTTTCACATTTTAAGACATATAGTGTGATAAACCTTTATTTACAGCATGTGGAAAACATACCATGTTGATTTTTCATTTTTCGTTTTTTTCCCATTATTTATTTAGACAGTGTCAACATGAATGCTGCTAGACGCCCCAGATAAACAAGACAAAGATATTCTAAGTTACAAAATGAAAACAGTGTCTGCTGGAAAAATGTCAATAAAAAAATGCCCCTTACAGCTTGTGTTAACTCTTATAAGATCTCTGTGCAGTATATGTGCTTTACCTCAACTTGTCCTGTGAGGGTTGTGTTTGACCTGTTACAGAGTTCTGTGAGGTGTAGGTGTTTATCTTTGTCTGGGTATGTGTGGACAGTCCTGATTTAAAGAGGAATCCTCTTGGTCAGAGAGAGATGATTGTCACCATCCTAGCAAAACTGCCATGTCACGTCATCCACCCATGTCACGTCATCCACCCATGTCTATCTCGCATTGGATCGACTGCACCATCTACTGGATGAAAATGGAACACAGAACAACTACACTACACGTTAATATGACGCGTAGTGTGCGCACCGTGCAGATCAACTATGGGGGGCATTTCATGCCAGCGAACTATACTAAAACGCCTAAACCGCGTCGCCTACGTCTGCATTAAAGACTGAAAAAGACGCGTGCGTACAGGCACGCGTATTGCGAGTACACCAAAACTGAAGGGAAGGGGTTATGGCGAGTGAACAGTATGGCGAGTGGATAGTGCCAAAATTACCAGGAGAAGGATAACATCGTGTGAAATGCACGTGTGGAGAAGATACGTACGCCGCCGCCGTGGGGAGAGGATACGCACGCCGTCGCCATAAAAAAATAATAATAATTAAAAAAAAAAAAAAATAAAAAATAAAAAAAAATAAATAAATAAAAAAAAAATAATAATATATATATATATATATATATATATATATATATATATATATATATATATATATATATTTATATTTTTACAACATCAATCTCCCTATAATATGAACAAAATATGTTCAGGTTATACTTTCTCTCTTGGAAAACGGGCAAACGATAACCCTAACTCGGAAAATGAATTTAAAAAACTACAATCATTCGGAAAATGAACTGAAGTGTGCGGCGCCATGTTTTTTCCGCCATGTTTTTTGTAGTCCTAAAATGTTTAGTTAACGTTTTCCCTATTATGTGAAAATGTGTCAAGGAACTTCGCAAGTGTAATATATGTTTTAGGGACCGGGGGGCACATTTATTTGGTCAGATTTCATTTTTACTATTGTTAATTGGGTGAAATCTGGTTTTGACCTTACCCAGTAGCGCCCCCTGATGGTTTGGCAAAGGCCACAAAGGACATGATAGAAGAAGTCAAGAGCTTTCCAAAAATGTTTTCCCCATGTTTGTATCACATTGTGTTGCTTTTCTGTAAGCCTTTAAAAGAGCCTTAGGTTCAAGGTTCAAAGGGCATTCCTGAGGTGCAGGAACCACCCAGAATGTTCACAGTGGCATATCTGTACTCTGCAGATCAAGACCTTTCCAACGATGTCTTCATTGTCATCCTACGACAAAGTTTCATTTTTATCTTGCTCACTGCCAAGGCACTTGATGTGTACTTTCTCACAGCCTATATAGAGCCAAGATGGATAAAATCACTAAAACATATTTTAAGGGATATTTAGTGGCAAAATGTGTTCAACATATTGATGGTGACCTTATCCTTAGTCATGCTTTTCAATTTGGAGCAGTTTAGACCCCATTTACCCCTTAAACTATTAATGTTTCATATACATATTTCCATATTACTTAATATGACCATTTATAGCCATTGTGTTCCCTTCCCCAGGGCTGACAGGATAGTAGGCTACATAATATAGTAATGCGTATGTCTGTGTGTAGTTACATTTTTACACACAGTTGTTTTTAATTGACCAAGATATGAGCTTTTGAAAGAAAGTAGGCCTGTGCCGTATGCAAAGGGCTTTAGAACTACAAAAAACATGCCGAAAAAACATGGCGCCGCACACTGCAGTGTATTGCATTTTCCGAACGTTTGTAGTTTTTTAAATTCATTTTCCGGGTTAGGGTATTAGCGTTTTGCCCGTTTTCAAGAGAAAGTATAACCTGATCATATTTTGTTCATATTATAGGGAGATTGATGTTGGAAAAATATAAATATAGGCTACATTTTATTTCAAGTGTTTTTTTTAGACGTGTTTCAAGCTGCTTTGTTTGTCCATGAATTGGATAAACATGAATTGTTTGGAGTTCACATTGTGGGCACATTGTTTTTTTTAACAAACTTTATTGTCAACAATATTATGACATTACAACATAAACAATAGTACAGTAAGGACAGTACTTCCGGCTGATAGGTCCTCCCAATGGGACAGGTGGCGTCTGTCAGCCGTAGCCCCTAGCAACCTGACGTCATTGAAACATGGCGCAGGAATCAGAGCTATAGAGTAAACATAGAGTTGTTTATAGAGTTGTTTACTCTATAGCTCTGATACAGGAGTAATAACTAACCAATAGGACGGATGCCCACACACCACTGAACGTCAAACATCGCCGAGACGATCTCCGTCAGTGACTGACGCTAAAGTGCCTTACCGACAGTCGCTATTTGACGTTCTGGGAGTGAGACTGTGTTGTTCTGACTGAGTTTTCATAAAGATTATGCAATACATATTACACCCCAACTGTTTCTGTGGTGGGTTTTGAAAGCACAAAAGAAAACTGTGACCCGCGTCTTTGAGGTTTACACCCGCGACTCCGTTTTCAAAACAGCCCAATTTGGCCTGAAGCTGGCAACCCTGCATCACCGTCACCTTAATTATAATGTATGTATTTTATAACCAGCAATTTATGTATTTTATAACCATGAAATGTCCTTGTTGGTTGTGCTTTCTTCAGGCGCCTCCACAGCGCCACGCGCGGATACTGTAGGTACAACACGCTATTTTACGTTGAACTGCGACGTAATCCAGTGTTCACGAAAACGTTCACTGTCAACGTATACTTTTGGCGACTGGGTTGAACACACGATTGCAGTCAGGTCACTGTGCTGGGCTTCTCCCTCCTGCAAAGTATTTGCAAAGGTATTGAGTAGCATGAGTGTAGTACAAGACATGATGTAATGGCATGCAGTATTGTCATGCTTGCTCAGAGTATTCATTTAGAATATATTTGTTTGTGAATGTTAGCTTAATTCAAATTGTATTCATCATTGTAATCATATACTCGTGAAAATCTGTTGATTCTTGGTATTGTACAGATAATAAATTGTTGTGTTGGGTAGATCTATCGTCTCCTTTGTGTAGCCTACAGGGAAATATGAAAACAGGCAAGAGAGGAGATTTAACACTGGTTATGTTGGCTGCCATTGTCATCTCTTTTATTTTACACCACATCAGATATTCTTAGCATTGATATCAAAATAAACTATTCAATCAATAAATAATCTACACAATTTCTTCTGTATAAATCTGATTAAATAAATCCAATAACCAAAATAAACCTTCAAATCAAATTCATTTTTCTAAACTGCAGATAATTACATTAATATAAATTTTAAATATGAATGTGACTCTTTACAGATAGGCTATACTGTAGTAAAGAAAACACAGTGGTGTTTAATGCTAAGTCTGTAGACCTACCCATTTTAATTACAGTAAATTACCCAAACAAATTAGCAATTCATTATCTCAACTAAAACAATAATAGCTCTACTTTGAGAGTGAATAACAGTATCAAAACAGGTACCATCAAAATAGCCTACATTTAAACAACACTTTATCTGTCCCACACCATTATACATTGCTGTTCCAAGTGATATAAATGTGCTGTTGTATAAAACACTCGTAAATCCTAAACTAAGTCATAAAATCACACTGAAGCTCTTTGTGGCCACATAACTAGTTCAGGCGTTCTCACGGCGACGTAGGTTAGCAGGCGTCTTTGGGGCGACTAACTTGTTCAGAAGTCCATGAGTAGACGTGCGTTCTCACGGCGACGTAGGTTAGCAGGCGTCTTTGTGGCGACTAACTTGTTCAGACGTCCATGAGTAGACGTACATTTTGCTGAATTTCCGTATGTACGTCGCCGTGACACCGCCGCCGGTGGACGGAACTTCCATGCAGTCGCCGTGGCGTCGCTGCTGGTCTCCCGTCTGCAGTCCCAATCAATCCCATACAAAATTCCACACGTTCTGACGGCGGCGTAGGGTTAGACTGCTCCTTCGCCTCTTCCTGGTTAGGCTTAGGTTTGGCACTGTTCACTCGCCATAACCCCTTCCCTTCAGTTTTGGTGTACTCGCAATACGCGTGCCTGTACGCACGCGTCTTTTTCAGTCTTTAATGCAGACGTAGGCGACGCGGTTTAGGCGTTTTAGTATAGTTCGCTGGCATGAAATGCCCCCCATAGTTGATCTGCACGGTGCGCACACTACGCGTCATATTAACGTGTAGTGTAGTTGTTCTGTGTTCCATTTTCATCCAGTAGATGGTGCAGTCGATCCAATGCGAGATAGACATGGGTGGATGACGTGACATGGGTGGATGACGTGACATGGCAGTTTTGCTAGGATGGTGACAATCATCTCTCTCTGACCAAGAGGATTCCTCTTTAAATCAGGACTGTCCACACATACCCAGACAAAGATAAACACCTACACCTCACAGAACTCTGTAACAGGTCAAACACAACCCTCACAGGACAAGTTGAGGTAAAGCACATATACTGCACAGAGATCTTATAAGAGTTAACACAAGCTGTAAGGGGCATTTTTTTATTGACATTTTTCCAGCAGACACTGTTTTCATTTTGTAACTTAGAATATCTTTGTCTTGTTTATCTGGGGCGTCTAGCAGCATTCATGTTGACACTGTCTAAATAAATAATGGGAAAAAAACGAAAAATGAAAAATCAACATGGTATGTTTTCCACATGCTGTAAATAAAGGTTTATCACACTATATGTCTTAAAATGTGAAAATGGTTAACAGTTGAGAGATTTCATTCAAAATTAAGAAAAGTAATCAAAATGTAATCAAATGTAATTAGTTACATTACTTTGAGAAAGTAATTGAAATAGTTACACTACTATTACTTTTCAACAGGGTAACTTGTAATTATAACCAACTACATTTCCAAAGTAATCTTCCCAACACTGCTAACAGGACATAGACAATCTCAGACTAATCTCTCTTCTTCCAACTGTTTACCAACTGACACTTTCTTCTTCTTCTTCTTCTTCTTCTTCTTCTGTGGTGTTTAATGGCAGCGGGCATCCGTATAGTTGCATATACCGCCATCTACTGGATTTTACTTTCTTCTCATTTCCTTCTTGTTATATTCTTTTAATTAATCCAGTTAAAATAAGGAACCTCATAATGATTCTCCTCCCTTCCTTAGTTTTCCCACATTCTACTACACTACTGAACGTATTTCCCCCCATTCCTTCCTTCCTCAGCCCTTTCCTCATCTCTTCCCTCTCTCTTTCATATCCAGGACATGCTATCATGACATGCTCCACGGTCTCCCTCTCCCCACAGTTACATTGACCAGTTGGATGTTTTCCTATGATGTTGAGTGTATTATTCAGTTTACTATGTCCTATTCTTAATCTACTCATGATTACTTGCTCTGTTCTATTGTCTCCTTTACATCCTATCTCCCCTACTACACTTTGTAATTTATATAAATGTCTCCCTTTTTCCTGCTCCTTCCAATCTTGACTCCACTGCTTGTTTATTTCTTTCCATACTAAACTTTTCCCCTCTGCTTTTGATAATTTTACTTTCATTTCCACCTCCTCTTTCTTTACTGCCTCCTTAGCACTCTTGTCTGCTTTTTCATTTCCTTGTATCCCTAAATGTGCTGGAACCCACATGAACGTTATTTCCCTCCCCTGCTGTGTTAATCTGGATGTTTTTAACATTATTTCATAAAGTATTTCCTGATGTGTTTTTGCTGTTCTGTTTTTAATGCTTAAGAGCGATGACACTGAATCGCTACATATTGTTATCTTCCTGTCCCTCCTGTCCTCCACCCATTCTATTAGTATTGCACACAGTTCCACTGCATAGACACTTAGATGATCTGATGTTCTTTTTGACACTGTGAACTGATACCTGGGAACCACCATCGCTGCGCCTGTTGCTCCTGTTACCTGCTCTTTGGATCCATCTGTATATATTTGAATATGGTCTCCATACTTTTCCTCTGCATATTTATAAAATTCCTGCACTAAATTTGCTGTTTTATTTCTTCTTTTGATTTCCCATATTTCTAGATCTACGTTTGTTTCTTGTATCATCCATCCCGGTATTGCTGTCCACAGAACTGTTGGGCTGAATTCTATTTGTTGTATATTTAGCTGTTCAGCTATTCCCTCACTGACCCATCCAAAACTTGATTTTTTTTCTTTCCCCTTTTCCCAACACATCTCCAGAACTCTCTTTGTCGGATGTTCATCATTGTGCCCTTTTAAATGTATCCAATAATTGGCCAAGAGCTGCTTCCTTCTAAGCCATAATGGCATTTCTCCTGTTTCTACCTGGAGGGAGCAGACTGGTGCCGTTTTCATTGCTCCTATACAAGCTCGTAATGCTCGAGCTTGGATAACGTCTAGCTGTGAGAGGACTGATTTCACTGCAGATCCATATCCCACACAACCATACTCTATTCTTGATCTTATTAACGCTACATATATATATTTTAATGACGTAAAATCAGCTCCCCATTTTAATCCGGCCAAACATCTCATAATATTCAATACTCCCTTACACTTTTTTACTATACCTTTTACATGTTCTCTCCATGTTAACCTGGAATCAAAAGTAATTCCCAAGAATCGAAAACTATTTACTCTCTCCAAGTTCTTTCCATACAAGTTTACCTTTTTATTTTCACTGATTTTCTTTTTGGAAAAGAACATTACTTTACTTTTTTCCACTGAAAATTTAAATCCCCACTCTAATCCCCATTTTTCCACTTGATCTATCCCTTCCTGTACCTTCTTAACTATATGATCAATATTCCTTCCCCTCTTCCATAGTGCCCCATCATCCGCAAACAAAGATCTTCCCATTCCTGTTGGTATGTTATCAAATATATCATTTATCATTATTGTAAATAGTGTCGGACTTACAACACTCCCCTGTGGTGTACCATTCTCTACAATATACCTTTCTGAAACTTCAGACCCAATTTTAACCTGGATGATCCTTTCCCTCAGAAAATCCATAACCCAGTTAAATACATTTCCCTCAATTCCCATTTGATGCATCTTAATCAGCAAGCCTTCTCTCCACAACATATCATATGCTTTTTCAACATCAAAGTACACTGCAGCCACAATTTCTTTATTTACCTGTGCTTTTCTAATATCATCCTCTAGACACAACACTGGATCCATTGTGCTCCTACCTCTTCTAAATCCACTTTGATAATTATTCACCAGTCCCCTCTTTTCTATATAGTGCATGAGCCTCTCATTAATCATTCGCTCCATTATTTTTCCTATATGTGACGTAAGAGCTATGGGTCTGTAGTTTATTGTCTTACTTGGATCTTTCCCCGGCTTCCTGATTGGTATGATTATTGCCTCCTTCCAGCTTCGTGGGATTTTACCCTCTTTCCACACTTTATTGAATAATGATAAAACTTTGATTAGTCCCCCCTCACTTAGATGTTTTGATCATAGTATAACATATTTTATCTTTACCTGGTGCACTCCTTCTTGTTTTTGCTAATGCTCTTTTCATTTCTCCAATGGTAAATGGTACATTTAACTCGCTTTCCCTACTGTCCTTTCTTTTTAATACCTCCCTGTTTACATCTCTAGTTTTCTCTCTACCCTGTCTTCCCTCCTCAGTTAAATTATTTGAGCTGTGCACCACAACAAATGTTTTAACCATTAACTCTGCCTTTTCTTTATTGGTTACTGCTACCTCATTTCCAGAACTCATGACTGGGTAATTCCAGTCCATCCTATCTCCACCCATTTTTTTCAACATTCCCCAGACTTCTCCTATCTTAGTAGAGCTCCCAATTGTACCACAAAACTTCCTCCAATACACTCTCTTTGCTTGTCTTATTGTTTTCCTTACCACTGCTTGTGCTTCTTTATATTGGATCAGGTGTTGAAAGTTATGGTATCTTTTAACTAATTTAAACGCTTTATTTCTACTTTTAACTGCTTCCTTGCATTTTTCATCCCACCATGGTACTAACTTCCTTTCCTTCCTACCTGTACTTTTAGGTATAGAACTGGTTGCTGCTGAAATGATTCCCTGCTTTATTTCCCTATCCATTATTTCCACTCCCATACTATCACTAATCTGAGAAAGATTTTTGTCACTTTCCTTTGTGAACTCTACCCAATTAGCTTTTTCCAAGATCCATCTTCCCCCCAATCTCTCCTTGTCCTGCACTGTTGCTATATTTATTTTATTATATATAGGATAGTGATCACTTCCTATAGTCCCTTCCTGGTATACTCTCCACTCACACAATGGCGCTAATGCATTGGTCACTATTGTCAGATCTAAAGATGACTCTTTCCCAGTATTTACATCTATCCTTGTCCTTCTCCCATCATTCACACAAACCAGATTCTGCCCATCTAACAACTCCTCCACTATCTCCCCATTGCGGTCATTCTTCTCACTCCCCCATAGTGTATTATGAGCATTAAAATCTCCACACCACACTGTGTTTCCATTGCTCTTACCTTCCATTTCTTCCAGCTTCTTAATGTCCAGTTTTCTGCATGGGTTATAAAAGTTAATTATCCCCAGCTTCCTCTTTCCTACCCATACTTCTATTGTTATACTCTCCATCTCAACTCCAATATCGATAACCCTATAGGGAATGCCTTCTTTTACAAACGTGACACATCCACCTCCTGTCCCTTCCTCCCTGTCTCTTCTAACTGATACATATCCTTTAATAATAAAATCTAGGTTTGGTTTTAACCAAGATTCCTGGATGCACAATATGTCTGGCTTTTCCTGTTGATTATGTATGAATTGCTTAAACTCCTGACCATTAGCAATTAAGCTTCTTGCATTCCACTGGAGGATTATCATTGTTATTAATACTACCCAATACATGTTGATTCTTGACTGGCCTGAACACTCAACTCATCTCTTACCTCTTCCCATCTTAGCCCTCTCATATCCAGATGATGAACTGCTGCTTTGACTATTATCTGTATTCTTTCTGTTTTAGATTTAACATCTGCAGTCGCATTTATGACTCCTGCTATAAATGTCACCAATCTCTTTTTCACCTCCACCATTTTCTTTTCAATTTCTTGAACACTACTTGTCACTGTTTGCTTCTCTCTATTCTGTTGCTTGCTATTAAAATTCCCCTGACTTGCTCTCCTGGCAGCTTCGGCATACGATATTTTTTCATTTACTTTTATCTGCTGTACTGTTATTTCTCTCTTCATTGCCTCACATCCCCAATACGCTACACTATGTTCTCCTCCACAGTTACAACATTTTGGTTTCACACCCGTCCCACATTTCCCATATTCATGGTCCCCACCACACCTTGCACACCTTCTTTTCCCTTTACACAGGTTAGCAATATGTCCATATTCCTGACACTTGAAGCACCTCATTGGTTTTGGAACAAACTCTCGCACATTATATTTTACAAATCCACAATAAAGTTCTCTTGGGATAGTTTTTGCCTCAAACTCTACCACTACTGTCTCTGATTCTTTTTTCTCAGGTCCTCTTGTCATTCTTTTATACCATCTTTAACTGTGATATTTCTACTTTTCAGATTTCCCACTAGATCCTTCATGCTGATACCAAGGGGAACCCCTGATATCACTCCCTTACAGCCAATATTTCTCTGCTCACCAACTTTCACTGCTTTTGTAACCTTCATTTTTCCTACACTTACCATTTTTTGAGCTTTATCTACTTGTGTTTCTGTGTTACATCCAATTAACAAATTCCCATCTCCTAGCACTTTTGCGTATTTAACTTCTCCTACTTGAGCTCTAATTATTTTTTGTGATTTTTAGTGGGTCCCATTTTCTTTACTCCCCCTTCGCCCTCAAATCTCACCACTACATTAAGGGATCCCTTCCTTCCACTCTTTGCTTCCTCTCCCTGCCCCTCACTCTCCGTGCCTTCCAAACTATCTTTATCTTCTTTCTTTCTCTTTATCCCACTTGCCCTTCTACTTCTTCCTCCTCTTCCTACCTGTTCCCATCCACTTCCCCCTTTATCAATCTCATATTCCTCTTCACTCATTGCCCCACTATTGGAGCTGTCTCCGTCCCCCCTCCTTTCCCTCCATTTTACACCCACTTACAGAAAGTATTGCTAGGGTATCGCTCTGACACTTTCTTCTTCTACGGTTCGAACTTTGACCTCCTCTCAACTGACATGTAAACAAACAGAACGCCGCTTGTGGTTTAAATGTGCAACATCACATCAGTTATATGAAATCATGTATGTAAATAACTTTACTTTTACTCAGTACTTTACTTTTATCTATCTAATATATTTAATCTATCTGAATGTAATCATGAAATAGAATCTATAAATAAATAATGATATCTAAATAAATAATAACGAACAAGGATACAACAATGGTGTCACTGTGCCACTAATTTTTATGTGCATGGTCATGTAGATTAGCAGCAGCCAACAATGAATCCTCCTTTCAGTTTCACCAGCATGACTGAATGTTACAGAATTACTGTATATTACTCTGGTTTGCCATAACATTGCCATAATAATTATAGAATCATCACACTCATCCTTACTCTTCAATCAGTATTTTTATTGGTACTCATGTCATAAGTCTGCCCAACAACAAAGTACTGTTACTATTGCTATGATTGCTATCAATTTTATTACAAATGACTACAGCTGCTCCGGTTAGCATCCGCCACAAACACCGTCTTCCCAGCTGACTATAACTCCAGACTCTACTTTTAAACTTACACAACACAAATGACCATCTTTCCCAGTCACCTTTCTCCTTCTCCTTCTTCACACACACACACACACACACACACACACACACACACACACACACACACACACACACACACACACACACACACACACACACACACAACACACACACAACACACACAACACACACACACACAGAGTTACGCCTCTTGCCCACTGGATGCGTTCGTCAACGCATCCCATTGACTTTGAATGGGGCTGAGCCGCAATGCATTGTGGCTCCGTCAGTCAAGTCGGCTCCGTTCGTTGCGTTGAAAAGTTGAGAAAATGTTATCTTTTCTGGCCACGACGGATCCGTCAGCCAATCAGATCACATTATGCAAATATATGTCCTGTGACGCTACTTGGACTCTGCCCAATGAAATCACCTTGGTGGTACAACCCGGGAAAGCACATCTGTTATGTCAGACTGCCGGCAGCGGGAACATTTAAACCTTATTAAAAATGGAGGACAAGTTGATAGTGGCGGTGGAAAAGCACTCTTCTTGCTACGACGGGATCCATCTTGCAATAGAAAAGAGCAATAACAAATTGCAGGAAGAGCGCGGCTTTGTTGTTGCGGGAAGCGATTTGATTGGCTGCTGGCTGCGTCTGGCTCCGTCGGCAAATTCCACGCCCCCCTCCGTCAGACACGCCCTTCCGTCTTCCGTTGACGGTTGAATGCAGTGGGTAACAGGCGTTAGTATATAGCCTACTGCCCCCATGAATGTGATGTGATTATTATTGTTGCAAAGCCTGGTTCAGGTTAAATCCTCTGTAAAACATGAATGAATACAGCAAAAGAAAAAACATTTAACTTTATTTTATTGTCTGGTTTGATAGTCAGACAACTGAAAAATAACAGTTAATATAACTTACGTAATTTGGTAAGTTACGTAAATAACGTAACTTACGCAAATTAACGTAAGTTATTTACGTAAACTTACGCAAATTACGTAAGTTATTTACGTAATTTACGTAAATAACTTACGCAATTTGCGTAACTTACGCAATTTACGTAAGTTACGTAAATTACGTAAGTTATTACGTAAATAACTTAGGCCTACGTAATTTGCGTAAGTTATTACGTAAATAACTTACGCAAATTACGTAAGTTATTACGTAAATAACTCTACGCAAATTAACGTAAGTTATTTACGCAAATAACTTACGCAAATTACGTAAGTTATTTACGTAAATAACTTACGTAATTTGCGTAAGTTATTTACGTAATAACTTACGTAATTTGCGTAAGTTATTTACGTAAGTTATTAGTAAATAAACTTACGCAAATTACGTAAATTATTACGTAAATAACTTACGTAATTTGCGTAAGTTATTTACGTAATAACTTACGTAATTTGCGTAAGTTATTTACGTAAGTTATTACGTAAATAACTTACGCAAATTTACGTAAGTTATTACGTAAATAACTTACGCAAATTACGTAAAGTTATTTACGTAAATAACTTACGTAATTTGCGTAAGTTATTTGCGTAAATAACTTACGTAATTTGCGTAGGTTATTTACTGTAAATAACTTACGCAATTTGCGTAAACTTACGCAATTTACGTAAGTTACGTAAAATTACGTAAGTTATTACGTAATAAACTTAGGCCTACGTAATTTGCGTAAGTTATTACGTAAATAACTTACGCAAATTACGTAAGTTATTACGTAAATAACTTACGCAAATTACGTAAGTTA
>JAOPHQ010001118.1:0-16652 GCA_030340625.1 Merluccius polli | reverse complement strand
ACAGTTGGGGTGAAGTCTTCACGCCTGTGAAAAAAAAAAAGAAAATAGTGTACATATGTAATTAGAATAGGAGCAGTGAGCAGTTAACAAACCACTCTAAATCTAGGGCTAGCTAATCTAATCTAGTTAATTATGGGATGTCTGATTAGATTAGATTCACTTTACTGTCATGCACTGTACAGGCAGCCAATGTATGTATATTTTGGGATCCGAATTAAATGAGAAAGTATGGTATGCCTTTCCCCAACACCTGTACTAATCTGAGCCTGTCTAACTACCCTAACCGTTTCATGGTAGAGATCAGTGTTTGTGAGCGAACATACTCAAATAAAATAAAAAATCCTTTGGGATGAATATCTATCTATCCATCCATCCATCCATCCATCCTTCCATCCATCCGCGTAGGGGGGCGGGACGGGATTGGGGAGGAGAAACAGGAGGGCGGCGTTTACTCATTCTCGTCAGCCAGGGTGAAGTGAGTGGACTGCTAACTTTGAATGGGCATTTGTTTAACTTATCAGATCAACCATGAAGGTTGCTACAGTCTACTACGCACACGATTTCAGTAAGTCAGTCCCCTTCATTCATGTTATCATACAGACTCATTGTCACTTACGATATTCCAGTATTCAAGGGCTGGTTTGTTTTTGACAGCTAGCTAGCTAGGTGCTATCTCTCCCGGCGTTATCACAACTCACGTTATCACGTAAGGAAATAATTAAAAACAATTTACCTTATTAATTTCTGCCATCTCCTCTTCTCTTTCTCATCAACTGGGAACGAAAGAATGACAGTTTTTCCTCGCCATTTGTATTGGCCTCTGATCTGTTCAAACAGTGGGGTACACAACACTGTGGCATTTTTACATGTAGATCAGTCGGGCCAAATCAGGCCCGGCTGCGGCTTGGACCTGGATATAGAATTATGACGTAGCGACTTAAAAGCCGAATCCTCCTGACTAAATAATCGCATCATCACACATTTTTATTAAAAGTGAACCTAGAAACGGCGTAGATAATGAATCAGAAACAATGTCCTCCTCACTAGCGGTTACGTTACTCGCGGTGGCTGCCGACGTGAATTAAACCAAGTCACGCCCCATAAGCTAGCTAGCTAGCTGGCTAGTTTATTAGCTTGTGATTCGTGTCCCTCACAGGAAGTTGTCATAAATAGTGATGGCTCGTTCGCGAACGAATCAGTTTCGAACAAACGACTCTTTAAAGTGAACGAAGTGACCCCATTCGCCGTTCTCGTTTGTCGTCGTTCGAGTCTCTGACGCGCTGCTGATTCGCGACGCTGATTCGCGAGTCGTTCGCTGACTGTGATTGACTCGAGGACTGAGACGTCACGACTCACGAGAGCCAGCCAATCGTGCCTTTTACATTTAAATATCAGTGAAATGGTAAATGCATGCTGTCTTTGTATTTTCTGTCATGCCAGATTAATAATATATTTGAATGTCTCGTCAATCTGTCTCGTTCTTTCATGGTTCCTTCTCACGCACGCGACCCGGCCGGGACCCCCACCTTGGTGGATCTTGGTCTTGAGTGGGGGTGGCCAATGGCCCATCTTCACAATAGTAAATAAAATATGCCCAGAATAACACAACTGTACATCATTAACCTTTTTAAACTCATCATTGCTAAATCAAGTCTATTATCTTGCTGATATATTAAACATCCAATAATCTACTACGCCCCCCCCCCCCCCCCCCCCCGCATCGCGCTGCGTTTGGTTTGTCTAACTTTACCTTGAATTGGGGGAATGGGGCATTTTGATCCTGACATGTCATTATGCAGTACATTAAATAAATCTGTTGAACTCAAATTAAATACATATGTTAACATATTCAACCCAGACAGTGTTGCGAATTAATAACATATGTCTCATCAGGCTGTAAATATCTACACATAGCCAGGAGTAGAAATAAATATACAAGTTGTAGTAACTGCACCTCAACCCATGATGGCGGCAAACAATATACTGGGGGCGGCGCTTAACGCTAGCCATTGTGCGTCATGGAGGCCACGCCTCCTGCCCAGGGGCATCCGGCGGAAGCATCCGGTTAGAATCAGAACACCCCAGGCAGCGCATCGGAAGGATGCAAAGCTACTAAGGATGCAACGCTTGGGGTTCTCCACGCGGCGTGAAATACATATAATACTTCTCCTTCTGGTTCATAGTTAAATAACTTAAACCTAAACAAATAAAGTGAGTTATAAGCGTTCCTGTTGTCGGCAGCCTTCTTCCCCGGGACACCAAACCCCACAACAGACACAATGTTGTATTTGCTATTATTCACACATTTATTAACACCATCAACCCCCCTCCCCCAGTTGGTTTGTCGGAGTTGAACTGTAACTTGATCTCTGAACTGTAAACTTTGGTTTGTCGGAGTTCAACTGTAACTTGATCTCTGAATGGTAACTTAACTGCATTCGTGATTCGTTTGAATGTTGTGAACGAGGGAGGAGCCGAGTCGGTCAGACTCGGCTGGCATTCGCGAGCGAGGGACGGAGGGAGGAGCTGATTCTGAACGACTCAGTGAATGATTCACCGCTACCGGAAACACGACTGAACGAGACGAACGACTCTTTTTGGCGAACTGAACAACGCGAACTGATTCGCGCAAACGAATCATGAAATCCATCACTAGTCATAAAGTTAGCGATAACAAGCCCACACATTCAGAAGGAAGATATGATTGGTCAATTTTACTGTCATTTGAAATGAGTCTCATTGAATTATTAAGACTCGGCCCTCTGTGAAATGATAGCGGGAGCACCAATCACAGAGCTGCACAGCATTTTCCTACCCAACAACTGCAGTCAGCATCATTCTGATAGGCTGACAGAGGGGCTTCTTTCATTTAACCCTTCACATTCCTATACCAAGTAAATAGGCAGGTTTGAAGGGTTTATTTCCTCAGAAACATTTTTGTTTAGATGTTTGTCAAATTGTGAATTCATAAAATAAAACTAGAATATCAGAGTGCCCTGACGGTTCCCCTCTGCAGAAAACAAACATAGTGAATCCTCATCCGCATAGCTCATTCACTGTTAGGCCTATGTAAAAAAATAATAAATCGTATAAGCCTTCATTTTTCATCACGTTTTACATGAAAAAAAAAAAAGACAAAATGAAGTCTGAAGCAAGTATGTTCATCTGTTAGGAGTTTTTTTTATTGGATAGTTTTTTTCTCGTCATGTGACTTGGACGTTATCACCTAGCAACCATTCAAACTGTCACAACGGGTTTCAAAAAACTACACGGTGCAAGACCAGACAAGACGCGAGACAAGATCAGACATTTAGACATTGCGTGTAGTAGAGAGAGCAGCTTTGTTCAGAGAGAGACAGACATTGCATTGAAACTTTTCGGTGTGGTGGTACGAGACAACTGAGCGACATGGACGGTGAGTTCCCAGCTCTACGTAGAGCAGACTGTAGCTGTGTCCCAATCAGTGTTGCCAGAGATGAGATTGACAGTTTCCAGCCCAATCACATCTTAGAACCCGCCCAATCCAATAAAAACGAGCCCAAACCACAAAGTTGCCAGACACCCGTGTAAACCTGTAAAATCATAACACATGCAATAGAAAACACTCGTAAGTATCCAGAGCTCCATATCTGCATCAAATAACCACACATAAATGATAGATAAATAGGTTTTTGCAAATTGCAAAAACCTGCACTTTTAAATGTCATTATTTACATCACAAATGACCCGTATGAGGACTACTTGCTACTCTCCCTGCCTCTCTTTTTCTCCTCTCTCTCTCCCTCCCTCCCCCTCTTTTTCTCCTCGCTGCTTAGCAGCGAGTGTGATGACTATAGTGCCTTTGCTGAACTGACGTCACGGTTAAGTTGCCAAATGAAATGATGCCGATTGAAAAAAAAAAGATGCCGATTGAATAACCCACAACTTGTGTCAATTATTTATTTATTAAAGCTATTTATTTATTTATTAAAGCTATTTATTCATTTAAAAGAGAGAGAGAGAGTGCTGTTTTCACAATATTTCGCCAAATGTGGAAAAAAGCAGCCCAAATTTTATTCACCCGCGCAATGTATTTTTTCCCCGCCTGACGTAAACAAAAGTAGCCCAATTGGGCGGAAAAACCGCCCAATCTGGCAAAACTGGTCCCAATTCAGGGGCTGCATCCTTCGAAGCACGCATTTGAAGGCCGATTACGTCACAACGCTGCGCGAAGGCTGTCCCAATTCGAAGGCTCCTTCAAATGCAGCCTTCAAATGCATCCTTCTTTTCCCTCTTTTTGGAGTATGCACCGCAACTATCCTTTGCGGCCTCGCATATCCCAAGATCCTTTACGCGCCGCTGTTCAGTGGCGGGGAAAATAACAATGGTGACACCAAGTGGCGATTAATTTATATTTAAATGTAATAAGTATTGGGTTTATATTGAATTACTTTTACTTATTACTAGTTATACTTTTACTAATTACTTATATTTTATTACTTTTATTATCCCTGCTTTATTTCCAGACTGTAAAACTGCAAACTCTAGTTAAACGATTGGTTTGAATAAAGAGCTACGTTTATGATTATCACTATTATATGTTATACTTCATTATTATCATTATTATGATCATTTTTGCTATATTAGAACCCTTCTGTCTGTTTTTCAAACTGACAGGCAACGGCTACGTTACTAGCAACTGATGGCTGGTGACGCAACCAGGAAATGCTTCGAAGGCTAGACCGTCTCATTTAACAACGGTTGATGCGGCCTTCGAAGGTCCCTCAGAAGGAGTCGCCTTCGAAGGCTGCGAAGGCCACATACTTTGAAGCATGCAAACCAGGGGTCGGCAAGTAAGTTGGCCTTCGGGACAATGTTTTCCTAAGCCTTAAGGTGGTGGGCCAGAACATAAATGGAGGCAAGATCTATTGGACATTTTTACTTACACTCTTAGTTTAGTTGGTGTTTTACATACGTTTGTAGGGTAAAGTCCAAAACACACAGCCTTGTCAGGACTGATGTTAAATGCCAATGTGAACGCTCTCCGCGCATACCTGTTTAGCTACAGTTTCTCCTTATAGGCTTAGAATGAGAATATAATATAAGCCTAGAATGAAAATATAATGTACGTTATTTTTTAAGTTGGGATCATTTTCGGACAACAGATAATAAAATAGCACCAACATTTTTTACATTTCTGAAATGATTTGGAGGGCCAAATAATATTGCCGGTGGGCCAGCTGTGGCCCGTGGGCCGCTAGTTGCCGACCCCTGGAGTACACAGTGTACTACATGGAAGTGTACTAACGGAAGTATCTCACACACCACATCAGTCATTCACTCTCAAATGTTCCCCTGTAACTCCTGATAACTGCGTGATTTTGAAAGGAATTTAAGGAATATAAGATTGATATATACCTTTTACAGCCTAAGCGTCTGGGGTGATCCAAGGGTATATTTGTTACTTGCATGATAAGTTAGATATTATATTACATATTTACATTTAGGAATCAACCACTCAACTCTGCTTAACGTATTCAATAATTGCATTTCATTTGTCCAACATGTCTTTGTGCCATTGTTTTAAATCGGCAGGTGGATATAATTATGAACAATTGAAGGCCAAAGTGTTGTATCATTAGGTTGGACTATACAGTTGTTGTTATATTATGTTATATGTTGAGACACAGCTTTCAGTCACACCCATAGTCCAAAATGACCAACCAGATGTTGTTGCCAAAATAAACTTTCTCAAGTATCAATGTGCCACTGAGCAAATCCATTGAAATGTACAAGGCATCATTTCAGTTAGACGTGTCAATCTATTAAGACGTCTATGGACTAAAGCAAACAAAATCTTTGCTCAACAACCTTCAAATCAATGGCAATCGCCCACCTTTCTGCCATAGAAGTAATTATATTTGATTATTTTATAAGTGTGTTTGTAATTGTACTCACTAAGAGGTTAGTTCATTCTGGTCACTTTTACAGAAAGAGAAAACCTAAATGGATTATATGAAGAAAGACTATATATGAGCCTACATAAGGATTTTGTATTGACCAACTTCTGACAATCTAATATACAGTAACACATGACAACTATTTTCATTTAAAAATAATACATGCATTACAAACTTATATTTCACTTTATTTGGTTTATTATTTGTGTTTTTGCACTAGCAGAATAATGTGCCAGCCTGTTTTAAATGTAAACAAGACACACTGAATATGCAAAATCTATCAAAACAGAGCCAAGCAAAGAACCCTATCAATAAACACCTGGGCCAATATACCGATTTATGGCCCATATATCGGTATGCCTGCAACTGCAAAACAAAACCTGAATATTAAAGGTGACATATGGATAGAGTTAAAAAAGTGACATGAAGCTAAAATACAATTAAAATCTGAAGGCATGGTGGTTAAATCAGATGACAATTAAATCATTTCCTTTTGGATCATCACAACCTGTTCATTTGCAGGGTCCACATATTTGTATTCATAAAGTATGCTGTTATTGTTTCATGGAAAGATTACAGATAATGATGTATTATCTTATTTATTGTCGTATGTAATTGTGGTCTGTTGGACCTCACGTTGAGCAGTGTGCATGCTGTCGAAATTTGAATGAAATAATTGCCTTATGAGCACCATGCCTTACACCATGTTCAGCATAACAATAGACTGGATCGTTTAGGATCATGGAAATACAATGCATTCATTTCTCAAAATTCAATTGGTTAAGATTTCATTTTCTTTAGTTCCAGATGAACTACGAACACAAATCATGGTATTTTTACATACCACGAACAACATTTTTTAAGTACAATAATGAGTAGATGTTTGCCTAACATTTAAAATATTTGAATATTAGTAAATATTTATAACCAAGGTAAATGCCATTAATATTATACTAAATTACATTTACATACTTGCATGTACATCACTTGTTCAATTCAGACATTTAACAAGAAATCGATGTACACATATAATAATGAAATATCACATTTTGATATTCGGTTTCACAGCAATTTTTGATTGCTTCATTTTTTTCAACATTTTTTTCAGAGACAGTTTTATTTCCTGAGTCTGTAAAACATAAATGATTGGGTTCAACACTGGAGGTAGGACAGCAGTAAGAGACAGATTAATGATCCTGGCATTTGCAGGCATTTTAGCGGCAAAAGAGAAAGTGACTAGAATAGGTATGTAATAAATAGCCACCAACATCATATGAGCACTGCATGTTTTAAAAGCCTTAATTCTGTCCTGGGATTTAGATATTTTAGCCAAAGCAGCGCCAATGGAGATGTAAGTGATCAAGACAAACAGCAATGGAACCCAAAGAATAGCAGTTATTAATGTATGGGCAAGTATATTATTAGGCTGATTGTCATTGCAGGCAAGTCGATAAAGTTGCCCATGGTCACAGAAATAGCTGTTGATAACCACAGACCTGCAGAAGGACAGCCGTGTTAAAAGCCCTACAGCTATCAAGTTGACAAAGATGCCGAAAATCCAGAAAAAGGCCACCAGTAAGAACATGGTCTTCAGGCTCACAATGACATGATAACGTAATGGAAAGGTGATTGCCACTAGCCTGTCAAAGGAGAGTAAAACCAGATTAAGAGACTGCATGGTGAGGGTCATGTAATTAAAAAACTCATAGGTTAAGCAGTTGTTGTATGTGATGTACTTGTGGTTGAACCAGAATGTGTCAATAACTTTGGGCACCAGAGCGGAGTTGCCGAACACGTCGACAAATGCTAAGTTAAACACAGCGATATACTTTGCAGTCTTGAGACTCTGGTCTAAGCATATCAAGGCCATCACGACCCCGTTTTCCACCACTGACATGATGTACAGCACGAGTAAAAATAAAAAGTAGTAGTTAATATCAGGGATGCCGGAAAAGCCACTGATAATGAAGTGTGCCGGTCTCACAATAGTCATGTTAGAGTCCATTGTTTGATGTCCAAGTTATGTTATATATATAAACATTGATGTATTTCTATCTCTATGTCTCTCTTTCACACCCTCTCCCTCTCTCCTAGATGATGTGTGGGGCAAGCCGTTTTATGCCTCACTCTGACAGTACATTGTCATCATCCCCAGATACCGCCTCAGAAGGGATTCCCGTCCCACTCTAAAGATGTCTGCTGTTTGAGCCAACGCTCTTATCCATCCATTCATTAGCTTTAGTGTCAGTGTTGGCATCATGAGTAATTGAGGAGTTCATAGTCCAAGACTAATGGTACATGTATGGGAAGCCCCTCAGACTTGTAAAAGATAGGACATTTTTCTACTGCTATTATTCACTTGTTATTGAATTTAACAACATGTGAGAGTTTCTTGGATTGGACTTTGCCTTTTTGAGCACATTGAAGTGTTAATGAACACATATACCCATCTTTCTACAAATGCAAACATGCATACACACACCCTTTGTAATGAAGACCAGGGGTTTCGTTACCACATAATGTAAGATTGATACATGTTTGTGTGTGTGTGTAAATAGGGTTAGCACTGTTCCTAAAGGCCACCAGCCTTTCAGTGGTTGGGTCTTGTCCTGGTTCAATGTTTAATATTCACACTAGGTGAAGCTTGTGTGTTGAGGTCTCCACTATTGAAAAATAAACTCTTCTATGGACTTTGTTGTTCGACTCCTGCTTCCTCACTGGGAAAAACGCCCTGACCAGCCGACAAAATATTATTTCATACCTTTTAAGTAATGTATATAATGTATATATTAAGTAATGTATATGTAAGGGATAATCCACGACGAGGTGTGCATGTATTGAAAATAAAATGCACAACGCAGGGGCTAAGAAGGGGTTTGCCTCCGCAAAGTGCATTATTTTTCGAATTTTAAAACCAGACGTAACAGATTTTTATCTGCAAATGATGGAGTGTGTAAATGTTTTACTGTGTAGTATTTTAGCTTCTCTGGATTGGTGTTCTTTTATTATTTTGTGTGTATTGTTTGTGTATTGTTATTTATTGATCCGTTTTATTTTGTTTTTTTGTTTGCCTCAATGTAACTGTGTGTCTTGTTTGCTGCCTTCCAGGCCTTGCTCGTAAAAGAGATTTTTTTTTATCTCAAGCAACCTGCCTGGTAAAATAAAGGATAAAATTAAAAAAAAAATAAAACATGCACACCTCGGAGTGGATTATCACGCTTATACCATGGCCACATACGAATCAAAAAAAAATATAAGGGTTTTGATTCATATTTTGGGGTATTTCTGTCTCAAAATTACAAATTTTAGCTTGCACTACTTTTTGTGTTACTGGAAACAAATGGCAAATGGGCATTTTTAGACCAGTGAAAAGACTGCTTATGTTACGATCACGTCATAGCCGTGCAGTTGAAAGTTAATCAACACCCCTCCAGCCAATCAGAATCGAGTATTCACCTGGGCCATGGTATAAATATATCTAATGTGAAATGTATTTACTGATCTTTACAGTATAGGTAACACAAGTTAACACACACATACACATTTACACACATGCTAACCACAATCTCATGCTCACAGTAACAGCTCGAAGTTTAGATAGGCTATTATAATGCATTCAGTACATATATACTGTATGACTATGAATACTTTGTTCAGTTCCAAAGTAATAGCAAGTTATGTTAACACTTTTTACATCAGGATCAAATTAACTACACAAGATATTAATTTGATTAGTGATTAGCAAGCCATTTAAAAATCTACCTGTTAGTGTAATCAAAAGTGGGAGACAAATTTCCCTAACACCAGTTGTAAAATAGGGCCCCTTATAGCAATATTTAAAACATTTTTTCATGATACATATATGTGTATTATCACTTTCATTTATAATTTAGGTGGCACTTCATTTTACAGGTCCGCAGATTTCATGGTAAGTAGGTGATAGTAAGCAAGTAACGTATTTGAAATGTCTTTCAAATTACCCCCAAATTACCCCAACATTTACCACAAAATGTATGGCTGAGCTCAACCCTCAGAAATTCAAGAGAAACACCAAGCCTAGACCTTCAACTCTTACATCATTGACAACAAGGCTGTCAACTGTTGTGCCTAAGGCTATGAGTTCTTAACCCCCAGATTGTGTTTTGCCATGGGCCTAAACTCATTGCCTATCACAAGCAGATAAGGACAACTTGGAGCCCCGCTCTTGGTGAATATCAAAACTGACCCCCTCTACGCTATGTCCATGTAAAAGAATGTAGGCCTGATTACAAAAGTATATAATTCCTCTATATTTTGCATGTGAGCCTAATTATGACTATCAATTAACTTGGTAAGAAATGACCAGCTAATTATTAACTGCTCTTTGCGAAATAGAATATAATTATACAATGATTTTGTTGTATTTCCAAGAAATTTGTGGACTCATGACATCATGAGTTACACAGATTCGCATCCTATCAGGATCGATCATCAACATTTTTTTTTTCACATTTGCTTAATAAATATAATATATTTGTTAACATAGTAGGGCCTAACCTCTGGTTTAGAAACCTTAAACATTTAAGGTGAAAACACTATGATCGGATGGATTGGATGGAAATGAATAAACCGGAGGGGGAAATATTTTTGAAAATACCTCTAATGTACTCTTATATTAGTGCTCTATTTTCTTTTTACATATTCAAAGGAACAGTAATGCAATAACTATATCATGAATGTTTCACCATGAGTTAATAATAACTAACTATATTCTGAATGTTTCACCATGAGTCAAAGTGGCAGTAGACAACTTTTGTGCTTTAACTTATCAATATGAAGTAAATGTTGATTGCACAGTGTAATGGCTACAGAATAATGACACCCTCTGCGTTTAGATTGGTTCCCTTAGCTTCCCTATAAGCCTCGCTTTCACTATGCAGCTCTGTCTGCCACCGGGTACGATCTCCCGGGAAAAATGACGGCTCCAATTAAGGCACAAAGGAGGTGCGTCAACCATTGCACACGCAACCAAACCATGAAGGATAGCGCTTTTGTTTACCCTTTTTTCTCCTAATGTTTTCTTCTACTCCCCCCCTCTGTCCTGACGCCAACCCCTGCTGCCGATACTTGTTTGTGCGATGCAATCCTCACACTATGGTATGAATATGCATCATTACAATAACTTTTGCCTGTTCCCAAATTCAATATAAAATTATGACAATTTCACTTGACCTCCTCAGTGAACATGCTTCTTTCTTTATTATTTCTAAAGTGTTGATCATTTCATTCATGGAGATTTCCAAACAAATGCGCGTCTTGTGTTGTTTGTGGTCGCCAGGCTCTGAGGAAACGGAAAGCGATCCGGTTTGTCTTTGCGATAGCCGTGCAAAAATAATACCACTCTAGCGTGGGAAAAAAAGTTGTCTAGTCCCACTTTAATAATTCAATAATTATATTGTGAATGTTTCACCATGAGTTCAGGTGCAGAGATGGATTGGATAGAGCATAGAAGCGCGAGAAGGAAAAGAGAAAGAATGGAAAGAGATTGAAGAGCAAGGAGTTTAAGTTGGTCAGATGACAGCACAGATGAAAACCGATCCAAAAGGTCATGAAGGAGTTCTAGACGTAATGATAGACACCCAGGTGCGCAGGCACACGGACAGGAAAGTAGAGTATGATCAAGTATGCTATGTTTTTGAACAATAAGAGAGTATTAAACATTGCAACAAGCAGGCAGCGGGAGGAGACGATTCTTGGCCTGGACTCACTCGATGGCAAGGAAGATGAAGGCCCTTGTACCAGGCACATTAGCTAACCTCCGAGGAGTGATAACAGGAGTACCACTTAACATGTCTATGGAAGATGTAACAAAGGAAATACATGGGGGAAAGGTGGTGAATGCCACAAGGATGAAAACCAATAGGGATACAGAAAGACAGTCTCAAAGTATTACCGCATTTTGAGAACATACTTCCGTAACACTTTATAATAAGGTGCCATAATAAATAGCAAACTAGTCATTACCTAACCCTTTGTTAATATTTGTTAATTGTTACTAAAATGTCTATTTGGCACAAGTTAATTGTGTTTGTTTTTTCATAATTCATTAAATATTAGTTGTTTGCATAAAATCTGCATGTTAATGTTTTAACAAATAGAAAACAATCTATTAACTAATATTGTATTAATATTTGTTAATAGTTAACTAAATGTATTTTGGCACTAATTAACAGTTATTTCTTACATCATTTAAATGTTAAATGTTTATTTACAAACTATATGTTAATATAAAAGTTAATGACATATTATTATTTAACTAATTGTTATTAAACTGTGCTTCTGCCTATCCCAATATGAACCACTCCTCATAAGACCCTTACAATAAAGTTGGTTAAGCTTAATTAATATATTATAATATATTAATTAAGCTTAACCAACTTTATTATAACGGTCCCCCATACTAATAGTTATAATAACTATTAGTATGGGGGACCGTTATACTAATAGTTATAATAACTATTAGTATGGGGGACCGTTATAATAAAGTTGGTTAAGCTTAATTAATATATTAGTAATATATAACTATTAGTATGGGGGACCCGAGAAGGAAGGGACAGCAATTGGGTGGAAGACAAGAGTATCGACGAAAGCCACTTCAGACATAAGAGAAAGGTAAGAAAATATTGTTTGAATTTTCATAAAATTTACATTAAATATTGTAGCGTGCCTGGCCAGCACAGCTTCCGGACTGAGAGCTCCCAGAATGCCACGTATTTATGTGAATGTTTAGCGATAAGCCTGTACTAAGTTTGCGTGTTGTTGTCTGGTGACTGAAGTGTGTCTGTGTTCGACAAGTAGCCTACCCATGTGTGTTACCAAGGTAACCAGGCATGTGTGTTATTATAGCCTGGTGATGGGGTGTAATGCCGGGGGATAAGGGCTTGAGTCGGGCCGGAAGCGGCACGTATTGTTATATCTCTAAGCGAATAAAAACCTTTGAGAGTTCTTCCGGCCCGACTCAAGCCCTTAAACTATATTAACATATAGTTTATAAATAAACATTTAACATTTAAATGATGTAAGAAATAACTGTTAATTAGTGTCAAAAAGATATTTAGTTAATTATTAACACATATTAATACAATATTAGTTAACAGATTGTTTTCTATTTGTAAAAACATTAACATACAGATTTTATGCAAACAACTAATATTTAATTAATGATGAAAAAACGATTAACCAAATAGCCATTTTAGTAACAATTAACACATATTAACAAAGGGTTAGGTAATGACTAGTTTGCTATTTATTATGGCACCTTATTATAAAGTGTTACCCATACTTCCGAAGTCATTGCAAATAGAATACATTAGCTACAACGTTTATCCCGAAACCACTGAGATGCTTCAAATGTCAGAGAATGGGGCATACAGCACAGCAATGTAAGGGAAGGCAAATATGTGTGGAGGATGTGAAGGAGAGCAATACTTTGGTAAATTTTTTAACAAGGTGTCATACTCTGAGGCATTGAGGAAAGTAACAGCTGAAAGCAACAGAAGTGCAACTCCTAGCCTTGATGATGCAGATACCAGTGCACATCGACCTAGACAGCATGTCAGACCGCATGCACGTACACACAAATGTAATGTAAGTAATGATGCATTACTAGTGGACAAAACAAACTTTGTAACTTTAATTCGATATACTGTCAATTTGGCAGCAGCAGTCCAGAAGTAATAGAATAAGGCAGTGGTAGAGGGAGCAGGAACGTTGGTTCATGATATGTTGAGGAACTATGAGATGCAGGAACAAAATAAGAAACCAAGCTTTTAGGACATTAAGAAATAACTTGAACCCAAATAGCTTAAGAAACTATTAAAGGAAGAGAGTGTTGGCACCAAGGACCATCAGGTTTACTACAAAGAGCACATGGAGAAAGTTGCTCTACTATAGGAGTGGATTAAGGTGATGCATGGACAATGTTCAAAGGAAGGATACTACGATTCCAATGCTATTGAATGGGGCAATATGGCCATGGGGATATGGAAATATGGCTATGGGGCAATATGGCAATAACTGATGAAGAAAAAGCTGATATTGTAGCTAAGGCCTTTGCTGATGTTCATAGCGGGAATCATCTTGATGATCTACACAAGCAGCGAAGGATGACATAATAAGAAATAATGGAGATGTAAATAAAAAGAAAGAGGATGATGAGTCAGCCTTTGATGTTGATCTTACCATACACTAGCCTTACATACCGGGTATATAATGTAGAGTTATACACCCAATAAACTAATGAAGATGTCCCAGAATGATTATATATATATATATATATATATATATATATATATATATATATATATATACTGTATATATATACTGTATATATATATATATATATATATATATAGTATATATATATATATATATATATATATATATATATATATATATATATCAAACCATTTTCAACATAACACTGTTGCTGTTTCAATGTGTGTACTTCCATATTTACACTTGCTACTTTAAGTGCATTCACACTGACAAGTAGGGTCAGGCACAACACAGTGCACTACGAGTACCCGGATGGTGTACTCGTAATGGTAAAGAAGTTGAGTGTGTAATGACACTTCTCACCCTCAATGGTCGCCATCTTGGCTACGTAGCGGATGGGGCGGGACCACCAACATTTGTGAAAATGGTGGTCGAATTAAAATAACATTCATTTGTATTGATTTTTAATAAAGTCAAGTGAGCAAACAAGCCGGCAGATATTTTGGCGGTCAAATGTTGCCAATAATGTTCTGCTCGGTTGCAATTCGCCATTAAAAATAACAAGCGGTCACAATCCTCATTTCCGGTAATTGCACAACGGCCGTGTTTGATTTGAGACAACACTACCCTATCGAAATTCACACACTATGCAAGTAGGTACATAGTGTCCCAGGGGTCGGCAAGTAACTGTTAGGTTTAACAAGGAACTGGATCCACGAAGCAGACTGTTGGTTTATTTTCTCTCAAGAATTAACAAAAAAACAAAGGAAGTCTGTCTAAGGGGGTCGAGGTCAGGTAAGCAGGGACGCTGGGACTCAGGACTGGATCCGGGAAGGCAGGGAAGAGATCCTTGGCGGAGGCAGAGGAGCTGGACACGCACTGAAACTGCAGGGAGAAGGAGATGGCAGGGCGTTATATCAAGTATTTCAACATGAGAGTCAAAAAGTCAGATCACGAAGAAAAAAGCTTTTTCAAACTAAGCGGCCGGAAGGCTGATTACCATGAGAGTAACTGACGAAACTGGCGAAGACAGTATCTTTGCTCTTGCAAAGCAGTGTCCTTCCATCACAGTCAGGTTGCGTCTTTGAAAAGAAAGGCAGAGTTGTGCCAGCTCGCACAAAACATCTCCCAGAGCAGTGAGAGTAACCTTGAACTTTGAATCTTCTAGCTTTTTGTAGCAGTAAATTGCCACTGGATCTCTGTTTATCACTGGCTTTCTCTCTTGGCAGTATTCTTCAAGCAACAGTGTAGTTTCCTCAGAACAGGCATTCACAGCTTTGGAGCAGCGACAGCCATCGCACTACGCTCAGAGGCCTCGACTGACAGTGTATCCTCATCGAGAATCTAAGCTAGGTCCTATTTGTGCCTCTTCACAGATGGACCGAGAGAAAGCGGAACTAGGATATACCTTTCTAAGAAGAGTGTCCACATCTCGCATCAAGAGGCACTCTTTACAAGGCATCATCAATGCCCAAGTCCTCTCTAGGGCCACGCAATGTTATTCTGTTAGGTGTGGTATTTGCCGCTTTAATAAAGCTGCAACTCCGTTGTGCCTTTCCTGCAGTACTGAGGTGCCATCGGAGGTCAGCCATCACCATTCTCTGTCCATGCTTGGAGTAAAACTGAAGTGATTGCCTGCACAATATCGCGCGCAGTGCATGCCGTCGCTGGATGATGCCGCGAAACACAGTTTTATTGTTGACGTCATTTTCCTCCCCTGTATTTAATATATAGGACTAGCATTTTGTGCACTGTTATGTCTGTGCTCTCATCTACTATCAGGGTATGCCAGGGTGATTTTTAACATTGCAGATCATCTCATTCTGCACTATCTCATTGATTGAGTTCACAAATTCAAAGGCATAATTTTTGCTTCGCCCTCCTTCTGGTCATACTACAAACTTTGCATGTGATCGTGGATTTGTTGAACCGACAGCATTGATGCATTCATTTTGATGGCGAGTAGAATATTGTCGATGAGAATTTTAACTTGCTCAGGTTGGATTTCTTTTGTGTGACAGCTCGTTCCTCTTCTCTCGATCTTTTGTGCTCTCCTGCAATAATGTACCGATCCCCATTCCCATCTTGCGTCTTTGTACAATTCCAACAGCATTAAAAATGACTTTTCTGCTGAATGTGACGCTTGAGTAGTCCAACTTCCATTCAGTCCACATTTTTCCCTCCAAAACTCGCTCGTTACTTTGGCTTCGCAGCATGTTTTGCAGAGCAGCCCTTTCTCGCTCGAGTTCTTCTGTTCGCACATACTCCGACAGCCATTCCATCTTAAAAAGAACCGCATTTCATTTTGACTTTGACTTGGTGAGTGGATGTGCCACTACCCGTTTGTTCGCCATAGTAAGCTTAACTTCGCCGCCGCAATGTCAGCTATACGCTAACCTGCTAAACAGAGGCACATACCAAAAAGCGCTGTTAATGACATTGATTGCTGCGTAAGTA
>JAOPHQ010001117.1:0-14403 GCA_030340625.1 Merluccius polli | reverse complement strand
CAACACACACACACACACACACACACACACACACACACACACACACACACACACACACACACACACACACACACACACACACACACACACACACACACCTTAGTCTGTCAAAGGCACTTGACCACCCCAAGGTTGGATAAAGCACACGTGTGAAGCGTATGGTGGCTTATCAGGTGAGACACTCACACTTGACAGCATTGACAAGTGTGCTAGTGTTCAGTGTTGTGGACCGGGCGTCACATACTAGAGATGACAGGTGGTGACCCCTGCCACCATGGGCCTGCAGCAGATCAGCTAGGGGTGCAGAGAACCTCCAGGTACAAAGTAACAATTGTTTTGCATAAAGAGACTATTTCGTATACTACAATTTCCTATGCATTACTACATATTAAATAGTAGTTTACATATTGTGGAGTGTGTTTGGTTGATAGCTGGTTTAAGCGGCCTCAACTGGCCTGAGTCTGATTAGACTCCACACAGCTGTGGTGCATGGGAGAAATCGAGACACACAGGACAAACCAGCTATCACCACACACACACTCGGGGGCGGGGGAGCCTCTGTCATGGCAGCATATTCCATCTGCTCTGGCTTGTAACATCCTGCCAACTCTCCAATAAACTGGTTTATACAGCAACTACCTGTGTGTCAGAGGAGCCGAGCAAAGCCATTTGGGTGGCATCTGGCAGGGTCTACTGCCACACATACATGTTTACTATTTAATATGCATGTATATACATATAGGGTGGAGTCTTGAAACGATGGAGAATACTTTTTACAGACACTATGCTCCATATCAGTCCATTAGGTTTACTGAACTGCATAGAGCATAATCCTTGATAATTTATCATTTATTTTCATGTCAAAAATGAAGCAGAAAAAGTTGAAATATGGATTTAAATTGGGTCTTTGCATTGTGGAGACCCCTACTGTAGTCTGGCTAAAGAGAGCTCTCCAAAATGTGTGTCTATATATATATTTATGTGCGCACAATCCACAGTAGCAAGTATTTTGATGCTGTAAATCTGTAGTAAGTTTCCATGTTTTTCTTCATTTTCGCATTCCAACAAAATTATGCCTGAGACGTCTTTTTTCAAAATGTTTCAAAAATCTTCAGAGGACAACGTAAGAAATGTTGCTCACATACACAATATTGATTAATGACATTATCATTAAAACTATAAAAGTGTGCAGGTGGAAGGCGGAGTTGAACACGTCTCAGTGGTAGGGCTGGGCGATATGGTCAAAATCTTCAATCCTGATGTAGGTCATTTAATATCTTGATAATATATATCACGATATAGCATGTTTTCTGGTAATTCAATAAATAAATAGTCTATATAAAATAACCACATGGTAAAGCATATTTTTGTATACTCCTGTGAATTAAATACTTTTTTAATTAAATTAAATACGACAAATTAGTATTTTCTCTTTTTTTTCATCACTTTACTGTAATGCAGCCTTTAAAACCAGGAATAGACAACATTTATGCCATAATAACAGTATTTTGATATACAAATTCTAAGATGATATCCAGTCTCATATCACAATATCAATATATTGCCCAGCCCTGCTCAGTGGTCCTGGTGGTGAAAATGGATCCATGTTGGAATGCATGTACAGCACGTACTAAGGGTGCTATCTAAAGTACTATACTAGCATGTACTATCTCGATGCTAAAAGAGTTCCTTGTTTGGTGAATTGAAAATTCCTTCCCGCTTCCTCTGATAAGGACATTTTCATTTTTTTTTATAAATTAAAAAAACCCACAAAAAAAAACCAGGAAGAGCGTGCGTGGCAGAGTCCGGGGTGCCAGAATGCATAACGGCAACGAGGAGTGGTGTGGCGAGGTGTCATGTGTACATGGCCCCATGTAGGTCCTCTAGTCTGTGTTCCCGCTGCTTCCTCCTCTCCTGAAAGACACCAAAGCTGTTTTCACATATGAACTCTGGACAGTGTCCAGAGAATCAGGACACTGTCCGGAGTTGCTGTTTCACACATGCAGTACACAACTGTCTGTGTCAAGACACTAATGAAGATTCTCAAAACTCAAGGTGCAGTTTCCAGGTCTACAGAGTCCTTTGGTTCAAACAGGCCATGGAGTCAAGACGTAACTTCCAATCTTTTATTCACAGGCTCATGCAGGATACCCCAATCACCAACTCAATTCAACACTACTCAACAGAGCTGAATTCCACTGAAATTAACTCACCTAAAACTGAACTAACTCACTCTACTTTCTCACATATAGTATTACAAATACATGGCAAGGGTGGGGCTATCGGAGGCCCTCCCATTGTTACCTGTAAACATCTTCTCTAGGCTATACAACACAAAAAGGTGCATCTCCCGTATGTCCTATTGGGTTACCGTAATTTGAGCAAGCCAAACACAAACTGGTCACTCCCTTACGAAGGTATTATTGGAGCAAAAGTCTCAAGCACCTGTAACTGCAGATTTTGTATGCAGCAAATGTCCTTCAATGTATTTTAATGGTCGCCATAACATAAGTTCAGAAATGTCTTGGATGCTGCGCCGCCTGTGTGAAGTTGTCGTCGTCCGTCCCCCCCCGTCCCCCCAATTATTTGAAAAATTGTTTGAATCGCCCAAATGATTCACAGGCATTTTATTTGTGAGGAAATTGTTCACAGATGTGCAACTTCTGATGCATTAGTTCACATTTGGGTTTACGAATGCACACATTTTGGGCATGTTGTCAGATTATGAAACACGGGGTGTGCGAATGTGTTTTGCACCAACTGCGCTGCAATGATTGTAGCAAAAGTGTCAAGTGCATGACTCTTTGAAGTTGTGATGCACAGGAGAGGATTTGTGCACCTGTAACAGACTTGTGAACTCGTAGACCCTATTTTGTGTTTGCAATGGTAGAACAAATATTTACGACTTCAAATGTACACATTTGTACACATTTGTGACTTTAGAGTACACATGCTAAATAAATATTTACGACTTCAAATTTACTGTGACTTTAGTGTACGCATACAAAATCTGCAGTCACAGGTGCTTGAGACTTTTGCTCCAATAATACCTTCATACTCCCTGTCTAGGTTGAACAGCAAGCGGGATGTGTTAGATTAGCACATAGACCAGTTGGTCTGTGGAGGATTTGTTGACTGATACATGGAAGGGAGGTTAATTAATGCTAAGCCCATCACCTCAATTGCTTCTTGATCAACTAATATATAACTAATATGATCAAGTAATAGTGGAGTAATCTGTGGAGGATCTGTGGTTTTTGAACACAATAGGTTAAACTTTGAGTGGGACCTAGTTTGAAGGAATATATTTTAAAGTATACAAATAAATACATTCTTCTTCAACACGTTCTGCAATACACTGGGAATACTCTGTTTGCTTTAGGCGAAGGGTGGCGCCTGGGTAGAAAAGTAAAAAGTACTGAAAATCCCAGTGTTTTGTTTACAGCACATCCAAGTTTTGCAGACGAGACTACTGACTCATCCGTAATGATCATTTGGACGTATCCGCAATATTAACGAAAGAGAAGAAAGCAATATACAGGCAAGCAGAAAAGAGTACAAAGGTTTCCGGTTCAACTTCATCAACGTTCGCTGTGAATTCATCTTCTTCTTCTTTGCATTTACCACCACCGACCATACAGGAGTATTTTAAACAGGATCTAGTCGCTGTGAATTCTCGGGACAATGACCTCTTCTATTATCACATGGGTTCAATCAGACAGTACACAGACTTTGTATGAGGGAGCTGGCAGGGAAAAATCTGTTTAATGTCCAGTCCTACTGATTCAGACATTTGCGTTATCACATACAGCTCCTCCTGGTAATGTCTAGATAAGCACAGGGTTGCAGTGAATGCGTGAAAGGGGCTTAAGAGTCATGCTGGACGAGGGGCCCCAACTTTACTACCTGGCAATGGGTTAAAGGGCCACAACGAACCCCAACTGTAGAGAGCACTGTTATTTACCTACTGCAACTAACCGTGTATTGGTAATGGCTACTCTGCACTCTGTCCAGCTGTCTTGTTTTTCAACACTTTGTTTTTAGCCTATGGATCTATAGCACCCACCACTATTTTTGTTTAAATGACCCACCTTGTCCTTTTTGAACTCCTCGTACTCGGGGTTGTCTGTCGGTAGTTCCAGACGACACAGCGGACACGAGTTGGTCTGGGATTGGAAAGAGGAAATTCCAAAATGTGAAAATTGGCAATTATGCATCTCCACATGGCAGTGGCGGTGATGGGGTTGCAGAGCTGAGGATGAGGTTGTGGAGGTGATGAGGTCATGATGACATTGTAGAAGTCATGATGACATTGTGACAGTCATGAAGATGATGAGGTCATGACGAGGTTGTGACGATCACGAGGATGAGGTCCTGAGGATAATGAGGTCATGATGATGATGTTTTGATGGTAATGAGGACGATGAGGTAATGGTGTGATGGTCATGAGGATGAGGTTATTGAGGATGAAGTCGCGAGGATGAGGTCATATTGACATTGTAGATGAGGTTGTGACGGTCATGAGGATGAGGTCGTAAGGATGAGGTTGTGAGGTCATGATGATGATGATGATGATGATGATGATGATGATGATGATGATGATGACATGGTGACATTGTAGAGGTCATGATGAGGTTATGACGTTATAAGGATGAGGTCGTAAGGATGAGGTTGTGAGGTTGAGGTCATGAGGATGATGAGATCATGGTGTGAAGGTCATGAAGATGAGTTGAAGACCTTACCTTCCCCAGCCAGGGCAGGATGCAGCCAGAGTGGAAGAGGTGTTTGCAGGGCATCTGTCGCACCGTCTCTTGTTCCTCAAACTCCAGCAGACACACAGGACATTTCAAACCTCGGTCTGTCAGAACGTCAACACAGCCGGGCTCAATCACTCAGAATAAAGGACGTTCAAACACTAAACTCCACTTTCTTTCAGCAGGCCATCAATATCCAACCATCATGAAAATTATTCTTAAATGTTCCCACAGTAAAAAGGGGTTTTTCTATGCAAATCCTATTTTATTGTCATTAAACTGTAAAATGTTAAAGTCCTCCTCCAGGCATTCATGGAGGGGGGTTATATTTATGATGTGCAAATATCACAGGCCTCACGCCCCGCCCACCACGCTGCTTGTCCTAGGTTGACTGGTGAAAGAGAGCAGTGCACATCAAGATGGCTAGCGGAAACATCGGCGAGATTCAGCCATACATGTTTGAGCCTCAGTCAGACTCAGAATCAGATGAGGAGTCTGTTGCGCACCAAAATAGGCAACGATGTTGCATTGTTTTCATATTGTCATTATGTAAATATATACCAGAAGTCTAATCAAAAAGTGACTGTACTGACATGTCCACTGTGACACTTTCACTGTGTGCGCTGGAAGTCTCAGGTTTCTTTGACTGCATTTGCATATTCAACAGTGATTGGCTTTCGTATTAGCGACGTACCAAAAAAGTTTGCCCAGGATACGTTTGAATTTCAAATTTCAGGGAAGTGTACAGACATCTCCCCCTTCAGTAGAGGAATGTGAATTCACCTCTCAAGTGACAAACTCTGCACACATACAAGTCAGTATAATCAAGGTCAGACATTTCAGGGGACATAAACAGAAGAAAAACACATTTTTGAGTGGAGGGGGACTTTAAAATGATAAGGCTTGCATTCATAAGAGGACTGCCTATATCACCAACAACAGCCAATCACTTCTCACCCTCACATATACATACACCCTTTAAGATACCTGGGCATCTATTGAAAAAGCAGTCGTTTCATCCACCTTGAAAACTTCATGATAAGGGTGCCTCATACTAAACACACAGAGCTTAGTAATATCCCTTCTACATTATAATGTATATTACTTGGGGGGGGGGGGGGGGGGGGGGGGGGTCCTGTACAACCTAAGCTCTCTAAGCTTTAAGACTGAAATGGAAGTGTAATGATGAATCCGTTACCAGTTAGTAGCAGTTCAGTCGACTGCAGTGCTCATCTGTAGAAGTGTTATGATGACACCATTAGTAGTTAGTAGCAGTTCAGTCTATTGCAGTGCTCACCTGCTTGCTCGGGGGAAATGACGACCACAGACAGGGTTTGGACCGCCGCCTTGGCAGCAGGAGGGGGGAGGCGCTGGTCCCAGTCCGACAGGTCAAACGCATCCGAGTCGATGTCCAAGCCCTGCATCAGAGACCTGCGGTGGAAAGGTCAGGAGACAGACTGACGTTTTCCTTAAGATATTTCATTTTCATTCATCAATCATGGGGATGTGATGATCTCATTTCATTTATTTTCACCTGGCCAGTTCCAGAAGGGCATTTTGGCGGTACTGCTCCTCTGGATTTGTAGGTTCACAGTCATGCTCGTCGAAATAGGACGCCATTGTCCTGTGATGAATGGTTGACGATATACACATTTGTAAATAAGTACATGGCAAAAGTCACAAAGAAAAAAAAAACTTTACAACAGTTTTAGTAGGCTTATAACGTTATTAAACATAATTGTATCGTCTGCGACCACTTGGTATATAATTGAGCAGTAGTGTGGCAAATAGTATTCCTTAATAAAGTGACAAACATGAGTATTGTATTCAAAACAGAGCTGACTGAAGCTAACATGCTAACAGAGAGGCTATGGATTTATGGAAGACATGACACTAACTTGCTTCTTTAAACACATTAATTTGGTGGTTGATAAACCACGATGTACGCTGAATATTGTAGGATTTGTTAGTAAACTGTGCAGTCTAAACAAGTGCCACTTACCTTAGCTTTCTGTTAGCAATGCTAAACCCGTGTCACTCTTCCGAGCCGAGTATGACGGGACCACACCACGTGACCGTTCTAGCCAATAGGAACTCACCGTGGTCCTATCTAACGTATACTTCCTCTTAAAGGAGCAGTGCAGGCTTTTCTGAGCAACTCATTAGTTCATCACAACAATCCCATGTCAACTAAAGGCCAAAGCCTTGTTTTTGACAACCTGCTTAGCATAGCAGTTCATTAAATGTGCTTCCAACATGCTGTAAAAAAACACACACACACACACACACACACACACACACACACAACTACCACTCATAACTCTCTTATTCTTAAATACTACGATGCTCACTAGTTATTTGAATACATCAACACGTAAATGTTTATTGTGTGAACAGGTTCTACGTCAAACAAAGCAGCACTGAGACACTGAATAATTCAGTAATACATCCTGTTGGTGCAGCAGCCCAGCAGCATTAGTGTTGCAGTGCTGCTCTCTCGCCAGCAGGCAGCGCCAACCGCTCCGCTGTACGCGGTTCTGGAAATACGTTTAGTAGGCCTACACTCACTAATGCTTTATTTAAATCGATACATATACTTAAAATAGATAGCCTTAATACATGCGAAAACGTACACAGGGGTATAGATGTGTGTTGTTATAGCAGTGGATGATGATGGTGAATTTTGAAAAGGCTGTTTATGTGGGAAACTTCTTGACTTCTTGATGATGTAAGGATGAGATATTTGGAGTAGGTCATTGGGCTGCACACAGCTTGCCATGTCGACATGCAGAGACCACGCCTGAATGCAGACACCAGAACCAGGGGCCAACACTGAATCACTAATAATTCAGGGTTTGTCGCCTTTTGTATGGATTTAGCTACGTCTCATTCTGGACTAGGCTACAAAATACTTTTCATGCATGTGAAAAATGATAAGGGGAAATATAATAATTACTAATATAGTATTGCTAAGAATAATTTAAAAAAAAAACAGAATAGAAGAATAAACAGAAAGAGAAATACATTTTGAAAATTATATATATATATATATATATAGATATATATATATATAGATATATATATATATAGATATATATAGATATATATGTATGTATTTATTTACTTTTGACATAAACTGTGGGCATTAGATGTTTATACATTCTGAGACCAAATACAAACAAAAATACAAAACAGCACTGAGAAAAAAAAGCCCACCACAGTGAATAAACAAAATGTCTGTCTGTCAAGACCTCTTAAAGGTGTATTGGTTGTGTTTCCTCAGCAGCAATGTTTGTACAATACACAACCCTCACATCGACAGAGCTCTCTTTCACCATTCAACAAGGACTTATATCAAGAACACATGTAATTCGATATGAAAATGACATCACGCTTAGTTACATGAATTACATGCAGAGTTGGGATAAGTACTGGTATTTAAAAAAAAAAAAAGGTGAAGCGTTATTTGTTATATCTGATTCTCCAAAATCAGTATTCAGGAGTTAGCTTATTCTCCAACTGAACCAGAATACCCACCTGGGGAATTAGCTTTCGTTTAGTTTCAATACAAACTAAATGGAGTGAAACGTGCACACTTCCTTATTTCAATTGCCATTAACAAAACAACTGAGAATATTTCCTTTTTCTAGAAATGTTGTTTTAGTTCCTCTGTTCAGCCCTAAATCATTTGAATTAAGGAAGGTCAGATAATAATGGCAAATAGACAAGTTAATGATTTTCTTTTATATATATACCCAAAATAATGTCTGACATTTTAGTATAGTTAAGCTTAAACAAAAACATATTTTTGTCACGTCATTGAATGTCAAATGTCAAGCAGGATTGGATTTTATGAAGGTGAATACATTTGCACAAGTGTAGGGCACTTTCCTCCCCTAGTTTATAGGAATACATGTTACACCAGAACACAGCTTTCCTCTGTGATGCACTGTACTGGTCTACCATTAAAGCATAGCTCCACCATAGCGCTAGTGGATAATGTCTTTCAGCAGAGGTTTTTAACAGCAGAAGAAGCTGATGGTACCATATACAGATTTAAAACAAACACACTTAAAAGTACATACAATGAAAACGTGAGTCTTCAAAGGTGCTGTTGGTAAGATTTAAGAGCTACAATTTGAGTGTAATTTGTCGGAAATGCCGTAGCCATCCAGTTATTAGTGAGTCAAATGCTCTGCCTCTGTATATTTTAGACTGCTCTTGGCTCATTTCTGACCAATCAGGGCCTCTCTTCCCTGATTGGTTCGAGGAATCCATTGTGCCTGTCAATCACATTATCATAGCTACACCGCAGCTGCATGAATAAAACACTTCTCAATGGGGGAGAAACTTAAGGAGGGAGGGAGCAGAGAGGGATTTCTGCTCTTCTGCCCTCTCTCTTTACAACTCTCAAATCTTACCTACAACAGCTTTAAAAGCCTTTTTGTATATCTTAAAAGAAACAAATGAATGAAACAGAATGAGCAGCTTCGACACCAAAACATTGTCCAGTTCAATCGTCTCTGCCTGACCTTTCACAGGAATCACCTCAGAGAAGGGAACCATTTCCTGTTAGCATTAGCATCGACGCTACTCTCCGTTGGCTGAGTTAACGATGTAGTATATAACGATCCCGAAGATGATGGATACGAACACAACCGCGACAACCGACACCACCACCTTCATCTTCATGTTCTCCCACCGCTTCTTCTGCTTCACCTTCTGGGTGGTCCTCTCAAACGCTTTACTCTGGAAGGAACACAATATAATATTAATATTTAATATTTTGTATTTTCTGATACATGTAAATTCTGATACATGTCGTAAAGGAGCAGGTGGGAGTTAGGGCCTCTTGCTCAAGGATGCAGAGAGGTAGACTAGTGCGGACAGAGCACAGCAGATTTATGTAGGAACAACAAAGTCGAACCTACTCAAAAACAATGTGCCTGTGGGATTGTTGTCCAGAAGCATTCTGCTCTTAAGTCTGCATCGTTTTACTTCCAAATTAAAATACACAAATTTAAATGACAAATTAAAAGTCAAAAGAAGGGGGAAACCATACCAGCGTGAATTAAGAACCAATCCAAAGCCAGCGTGGGAGTGAGGGTTAGAAAACAACAACAAAACAATCAACTACTTTGTCATGGTTGTTTTGTTTCTTTCTGGTCATTATGCAGACGGATAAACAATTAACCAAATGAAGCGATTTCTTAAACAGATATTATTGGGTTAATCATAAACAAATGTTTTCTCAAAATGTAGTTCACCACATACTGTGCTGTGAAAGTCTGTTTTCCAGGATGTACATGCGGCCATCACATTGGAGTTAAGATCCAGAATAAAAAAACACTGCACAGAAATACAACTACAAGAGAGTTGAACTACTTTTCATACATTAACCAGAGCCTTCAAGTACATTGAAAAGCGCTGTGTCACCAGCCAGTAACTGATCCATCTGAACCCCAGCGCCGTGGCTCTGTGTCAGCAATTCAAGGTTCTTGTTTTCCCTTCCTCTTTGTTGCCCTGGTTCACACCACTCATTCACAGCAGGCCTTCTCACATCCGAGGTGATGTAACAGGCTGAAGGAGGGCATTGTGGGAACGGTGCGACCCGTTCCCCTGACCCCCCCCCCCCCCGCGCCCACCCCATGTCCTTGGTGGGTCCATCCTAACTCAGAGCAGCGCAGCACCAGCCCCAGCCATCTTCAGTCTTCAGCACACACAATAGGAAATACCTTTCTAAAAATACTCCCATAAAACACAATCAGGATGTAAATTGTACATTTGTCTTTCCTCTCCTGCTCCACCTTACGGGGGTATTTATAGACATCAAGATAACCTCTGTGTGCTTCCCTCCTCCACACTACGAGCATATATATACAGTATATATATATATATATATATATATATATATATATATATATATAGCCGGTCATTATTGCAAAATAATGACCGTCTTGCTGTACATTATCTCCCGCTTATTACACGGCTTCTTACTAAAGAAATCAATCATTTGACACAAAATATAACAACAAAGAATTTTTTTTTTGATTTGAATGATTTTATTGCTTCCACTATTCTGTCTGCTATTCTACAGTTGGAAATAGCGTCCATAGCAACGGTCTGTGGCAGTGGTCAAGTGGAGTATTCAACAAAGCCGTGTAATATATATATATATATACTGTATATATATATATATATATATATAGATAGATAGATAGATAGATAGATAGATAGATAGATAGATAGATAGATAGATAGATAGTTTAATTAATTCAAAATAGAACGGGCATTGACCATCTCCAACCTAATACCTAACCTTAACCATCTCCAACCTAATACCTAAACTTAACCATCTCCAACCTAATACCTAACCTTAACCATCTCTAACCTAATACCTAACCTTAACCATCTCCAACCTAATACCTAACCTTAACCATCTCCAACCTAATACCTAAACTTAACCATCTCCAACCTAATACCTAAACTTAACCATCTCATACCTAATATCGAAACTTAATCATCTCTAACCTAATACCTAACATTAATCATCTCTAACCTAATACCTAACCTTAACCATCTCTAACCTAATACCTAACCTTAACCATCTCTAACCTAATACATAACCTTAACCTTCTCTAACCTAATACCTAACCTTAACCATCTCTAACCTAATACCTAAACTTAACCATCTCATACCTAATACCTAAACTTAACCATCTCATACCTAATATCGAAACTTAATCATCTCTAACCTAATACCTAACATTAATCATCTCTAACCTAATACCTAACCTTAACCATCTCTAACCTAATACCTAACCTTAACCATCTCTAACCTAATACCTAACCTTAACCATCTCTAACCTAATACATAACCTTAACCATCTCTAACCTAATACCTAACCTTAACCATCTCTAACCTAATACCTAAGCTTAACCATTGCAGCTGTATCTGTTTAGTCTCTCCCTTAAGCCTGTGGGGAAGGGAGGGGTTGGTGTTGAGGCTGGCTCGGTGAACTTTGACCTCTCACCAGACTCACCTTAATCAACATGTCATCCGCCCTGGATTCCAGGTCCTCCAATTTCCCTGACCTCTCGTCCGCCTTCTTCAGGTTGTCCATCATGATGTCCTTCACCTCTGTCACCTCCTCCTGCGCCTTCTGCAGGCGGCTCTTCCCATTCTCCTGCAACAAGGAGGGGGGGGGGGGGGGGGGGTGGGGGGGGAGGGAGAAGGAGTAGCGGGGGGGCAGCAGAAGGAGGAGGAGCAGGGGGAGGGGGGGGGGGGAGAGGGAGGAGGAGGATGAGGAGGTGGAGGAGGAGGGGGGAGCAGGAGGAGGAGGAAGTGGTGAAAGAGGAGGAGGAGGGGGAATGAGGGGGAGGAAGAGGAGCAGGAGGGGGGAAGAAGTGGTGGATGGGGAGGAAGAGGAGGAGATGGTGGAGGAGGAGGAGGAGGAGGAGGAGGAGGAGGAGGAGGAGGAGGTCGTGCAGAAGGAGGAGGAGGAGGTCATGCAGAAGGAGGAGGAAGAGGAGGGGGAGGTGGAGAACAACAATAAGATATGATAAATGAAGACATGTTACTTTCACTATAAACACTTTTATCCAAAGTGATAAATGATGCTGAGAACAACCAAAGCAATTACTAATTGGAGTATCTACAACAAATGTGGACAACTGGGCAGAGTAGATATATACATAGTAATCATTTCATTAATAGTTATAATATAAATATAATAATTCACTTATTTAATTTAAAAAAACCCTGGTGCTTCGAGTGAAAGAAAACCAAAGACATATTTAAAATGAAACTGAAAACTAAGAACGACATCAGGTAAGCAGCCAGGTTTTGAATATTGCAAAACCGTTTACTGTAAAACTGCCAGAAGAAGCGACAACAGGGAAATGTTTTGTCATGCGTGCTGTGTGTGTGTGTGTGTGTGTGTGTGTGTGTGTGTGTGTGTGTGTGTGTGTGTGTGTGTGTGTGTGTGTGACAGGAGAGGAAATGATGGTCTGTATGGCAAAAGTCCTATAGTGTCTTCACCCCTCTCAGGAAGCTACAGGAAGCAGAACCACGGAGGTGTGTGTGTGTGTGTGTGTGTGTGTGTGTGTGTGTGTGTGTGTGTGTGTGTGTGTGTGTGTATGTGTGTGTGTGTGTGTGCGCGCGCGCATGCGTGCGTGTCCTTCAACATTCAGCACTGTTTCCCCCACTACACACACTGCTGTAATACTGGTAACTACTGCTATAATAATGGCTTGCAGTATTCTGATATTGCTTAATTGCCATGGCATCAATAACCACTTCATGGGAAAATGAAGCCATTTAAGACTCGACTCAATGATACGGACAAATGTCACTTGTTGGACTGTTTGAAATCGAAACTTAATTCACAATAGGCAGGTAACCATTTTAACCCGAAAACAAGTCTCCAAGAGGGGAACAATGGCGTAATGTAAGAAACCCCAAATACAGCAAGTTCCGCACGCGCACACAGCCGCACACAGCAGCTCAGCCTCACAGCATCACAACACCAGGCGTCAACATGACGTCACGCAGCTTCAAAGCGACCCGCAGCGGAACGCCGCAAACATCACCATCATCAGCGACGGGACTGCGCATGCGCATCAGACCACATTATTCATGTCTGCGCATAGGCCTCATAAACACAAAAACTCAAGTGTGTAGGTTGTTTATTAGTCCAAAAAATAATAATAATTAGTAAGTTGTACTTACTTTTAAAAAAAAAGTAGGTTGTACTTACTTTTTTTGTACTTAAGTTACTTACTTTTTTTTAAAAGTAAGTTGTACTAACTTTTTTTTTAATGTAAGTTGTACTTACTTTTTTTAAAAAGTAAGTTGTACTAACTTTTTTTTAAAAGTAAGTTGTACTAACTTTTTTTTAAAAGTAAGTTGTACTTTTACTTTTTTTGTAGCCTACTTACTTTTTTGTATTACTGGTCCATCATGTCCATAATTACCATAACCCAGAATTCCGCACGGGCACACTTTGCACTTTATTCCTTGCAATGTAGGTCAATGAGTCAATAAACCATATGCTTGTATATGTAAAACTATTTGATGTTGTTTTGTTTACTTATTTGGTGAATGAATGGCATCAAGTGTGTGACACAGTGTGTGAGCATGAGCCTGCTGTATACATGTGGTGGTGGTGGTGGTGGTTTGTGTGTGTGTGTGTGTGTGTGTGTGTGTGTGTGTGTGTGTGTGTGTGTGTGTGTGTGTGTGTGTGTGTGTGTGTGTGTGTGTGTGTGTGTGTGTGTGTGTGTGCGCGCGCGTGAATACTGTAGACGCATATGATCTGATGACGCGATAGTGTTGAACCGGATCATTGAACAGGAACTGGTTTACCCACTCCTATTCCCTGTTTCCTTCCTTCCTTCACTCCCTCCCTCCCTCCCTCTTCGCTGGCATTTTTTGTTTTCAACAGTTGAAGGTACATTTAACTTTTCATTGATCCAACACAAAAAGACTAAACGAGCCCGTACATTATCACAACGTTGCTGTTTATGAGTGACTCTTTACTGATGTTTTAAAAAATAGGCCATATAAATATGTATTTAACTATTTTAAAAAATAGGCGTACAGCCCGAGTCCGACTGTAACGCTATAACCTTGACGCGTCTTACTACTTTC
>JAOPHQ010001113.1:0-13140 GCA_030340625.1 Merluccius polli | reverse complement strand
AGCGATGCACTGATGGATTATAACCGGATGAATTATAACCGGATGAATTTATAACCGGATGAATTTATAACCGGATGAATTTATAACCGGATGAATTATAACCGGATGAATTATAACCGGATGAATTCCTCCGTGTCACAGGACCGCCAGCTGAAGATCAGAGACTTGGTTCTGTCGGCTCACGAGCGTGCGGTGAGGAACTGTCCCTGGACCATGGGGCTGTGGAAGAGCTACCTGCTAGCGCTGGAGAGACACGGAGCAGAGCATCACACCGTCACAGGTTAGAGCTACATGCTACCTGCTAGGTTAGAGCTACATGCTACCTGCTAGCGCTGGAGAGACACGGAGCAGAGCATCACACCGTCACAGGTTAGAGCTACATGCTACCTGCTAGGTTAGAGCTACATGCTACCTGCTAGCGCTAGAGAGACATGGAGCAGAGCATCACACCGTCACAGGTTAGAGCTACATGCTACCTGCTAGCGCTGGAGAGACATGGAGCAGAGCATCTCACTGGGTCAGGTTAGAGCTACATGCTAGCCTTAATCTAGCCGCTGGGGCCGTTAGGATTCATTAATGTGAGATAATTATGCTAATGAGTGTCCGTCAGGTGACTCGATGCTTTGAGTTGATTCAGTGTAATATGTACAAAATGTTATTCTCAAATCTGTGTTGTAGATGTGTTCGAAAAGGCGTTGGATGCCGGATTTATTCAAGCTGCAGATTATGTGGAGATCTGGCAAGCGTACCTGGACTACCTGAGGAGGCGAGTGGACTTCAGCAAAGGTGAGAACTGCTGTTATGATATGTTATTATATAATATATGTAAGGTATAAAGTATGTAAGGAAACCTTTTCAGTTGCAGGTGGTTCGGTCACCTTGTGTCCATCAGTGTATGGTTGATGCATTTCTTGTAATGTCATGTAAATGCATTTATTTTTTTATTTACCTTATTCTATTAGATGTATTTGTTTGTTCTTATTTGTATTTTTATCTGCGCTCGTTTGATCGTTCGCACTGTTTGCTGCAGAAACTCCCGAATTTCCCTTCAGGGATTATTAACGTCTCATCTTTATGTCTTCCTCAGAATCCAGCAAAGAGTTGGAAGAGCTGCGGGCGGCCTTCTCTCGAGCGCTGGACTACATGAAGCAGGATGTGGAAGAAAGTAAGTGCAGGACGCATGGAGGCGTTCAGCGTTTGATCGGCTAATGCATTGGTGCTTGCATTTGATGGTATCACTGTTTTTAAGCAGCGGTGTAATTTTGCTATTTTGGCTTTTCTAGGGTTCAGTGAAAGTGGAGATCCTTCCTGTAGTATCATGCAGATCTGGGCCAAGATAGAGGTACTGAATACATAATCAGCTGTACTAAAATAACTGCGTTGTACCAGCGACAGTAGCGTAGCATTTTTGTCTTAATAAATCTGATGAAATACTGTAATTTGATTTGAAAGTGAATTTATTGGGCAATATAAATGTAATGTTGGGTTTCGTCAGTGCATACCCTGCGTGTGTATAACATGCGCTCTCCTCTGCCAGGCGCACCACTGCAAGAACATCCAGAAGGCCCGGGAGCTGTGGGACAGCATCATGACGAAGGGAAACGCCAAATATGCCAATATGTGGCTCGAGTATTACAACCTTGAGAGGTCAGTGACATTCATTCCCCTCAACTGCATCGGGTATTTAGACGTTATTGGCGCATAGTTGCTCCGGTGGTTGACTCCTATTTTCCAAGTCCCAGGTTCCACTCCCCTCCCCGCCTCGAACCCTTACACCTCGAACCCCTTTCCTGCATCTGTATTCTGACATTTGGGGGAAAGAAAGCATCCTCCAAATCGTCTGTGTGACTTAAATTGTGAATGTACCGTCTAACATGTGTGCGGTGTTGGTGTTGCGGTTCAGGTCGTACGGAGACGCGCTCCACTGCAGGAAGGCGCTCCACAGAGCGGTGCAGTGCAGCTCCGACTACCCGGAGCACGTGTGTGAAGTCCTGCTCACCTTCGAGAGGGTGGAGGGTGAGTTGAACCGGGGGGACCCGCAAGGTCTCCCTGCAGTACAGGGGACCCACAAGGTCTCCCTGCAGGACGGGGAGACACAAGGTCTCCCTGCAGGACGGGGACCCACAAGGTCTCCCTGCAGGACGGGGAGACACAAGGTCTCCCTGCAGGACGGGGACCCACAAGGTCTCCCTGCAGTACGGGGACCCACAAGGTCTCCCTGCAGGACGGGGACCCACAAGGTCTCCCTGCAGGACGGGGACCCACAAGGTCTCCCTGCAGGACGGGGACCCACAAGGTCTCCCTGCAGTACGGGGACCCACAAGGTCTACCTGCAGTACGGGGAGACACAAGGTCTACCTGCAGGACGGGGACCCACAAGGTCTCCCTGCAGGACGGGGACCCACAAGGTCTCCCTGCAGAGTGAAATAACTCTCTGACCTTTCAGCGACGCTCTGTGCTAACCAATCGCATTCAAATCCGATATTCTCTCTCCGCAAAGAAATAAAATAATTCGTATCCGTTTTCATTGTTTAATAATTCATGAATATACCGCTATGTTGCCAGACGGCTATAAGAAACAAGAAAACAAGGAAGACAAAAACTAATCGTTTGTGTTTCAAAATATCGGAGCTAATTCACTTGAGATTGCGTCAGGTGCGCAGTAACTGGCGATCAGCGGCCGCCGGCGCCGGTCCAGCCCAGTGCCTCCACAGGCTGGGGGGCGCCCCCCAGCACCAGGGGCCAAAATGAACGACAATCTATCAGCCAATGGCGGATTAATTTTACCTTTTGGCAGGTAGAAATAATGCAGGGTTGCATATTACAACCATTGATTGGCCCATAGAGTTTTCCACTCTGGCAGGTGAAAAGACAAAATTCAAAAGTAAATGTTGGACCCTGTCTGGCTCCTCGTGGACTGGGCTTAATGCGGCTCCCCCCCAGGCAGAGACAGGGTTAGGGTTAGGTACCGGGGTTAGTACTGCTTCACAAGCGTGTCTGCGCTGCAACATCAGAAGAAGTTGGACCGTTGACGTCATTGGTCCGGGATTTGCATTCTCCATTGGTCCCATTTGGAAACGTTACGTCAATGGTCCGACTTCTGCACAATTCTTTTGCGGACACTATTGTCTAATAGTGGGAATGATCATTGTTGCATCACAATTTCAATTTTCAATGAAAAAAACGATTAAAATCATGATGTGACATTTGTTGGGGTCTGTACCAAACAAACACGTCTTCTTACATCTGGAGAAAAAGAAATGTAGGGCATCTCTGCAGCACAGCAGTGCTTCAGTTGTAATGCTGTTATACATTTACATTGACACCTTTTACCCATCAAAAAATTGCAACTCCTGCGATTTGGATACTGCACCCGGCCGTATTGCGATGAATTGTTGAGCTTGCTGCGGCGTTGTGGCGTTGTGTCCCACATCAGGTTCCCTGGAGGACTGGGATGCAGCGGTGCAGAAGACGGACACGCGGCTGGGCAGGCGGCAGGAGCAGCTGGCCAGGGTGAGTGGCACCACAGGATCATGTCAACTTGATGTCTAGTTTTGTAATATTATGACTTATCGTCTGTGAATGGTATTGTGTCGTCATGAAATGAAGATATCGACTTATTGTGATTCCCAGTTTTAAAGTCTAAATGTCTAATATGCCCTTAAAACAATCAAATATGAGGTTTCAAACATCAGGGAGAAAGGAAAACTAGTTTTAGTCCGATATGCCACACTTCAAATGTCCATATACTCCAATGTAATGACCCTCAGTTAGACTGTTAAAAATTGTATTTTTAAGTCATAAGCATATCGCAATATTTATCAGTATATCCTTTAAAATTCCCCTTAATTATCGCGATAACACATTTCTCCACCTCAGGTGGATCAGAAAGGGTTCTCCAGTGTCTTTGTGCCGCTGCTGCTGTACTGAGGGCTCACATTGCTCCTCTCACTGCCCTCCGTCAGGCGGCGGAGAAGGAGGCCAACCATGCGGTGCAGGAGGAGGAGAAGGTGGAGCAGCGGAGGAAGTCTAAAGCGGACAAGAAGGCCCAGAAGAAGAGCCAGCAGGGAGGGAGGCCAGGAGACAAGAGGAAAGCAGAGCCTGCAGACGACCGCCAGGAGGCCTGGGGGGGGGAGGGTAGGCGGCACTCTGGTCCTGTGTGTGTGTGTGTGTGTGTGTGTGTGTGTGTGTGTGTGTGTGTGTGTGTGTGTGTGTGTGTGTGTGTGTGTGTGTGTGTGTGTGTGTGTGTGTGTGTGTGTGTGTGTGTGTGTGTGTGTGATGTCACAAATGTTCTGTGGATCTACTGTATAACGGCTAATGATATATTTAAAAATGCACTGGCACTTGGTGATATGTAGAAAAAAATGGAAACGCTGGAAGAGTGTAAAAGAGGGTTAATAGTGACGCCCCCCCCCCCCCCCCTCCCTTCTTCTTCCTCCTGCAGAACGGCCTCCCAAGAGACACAAAGGAGCCGAAGGAGCAGACGGAGGCGCAGAGGAGGACATGGAGACGGAGATGGGTCTGTTCGGCCGGAGGACGCCTGCCTCCCGCCACAAGGGCCCGCCCCCCCCCGGCGCTAAGAGACCCCAGCAGCAGGCCTCAGCCTCGACCTCAGCCTCGGCCTCAGCCTCAGCCTCATCCACAAAGGCCAAACCGGAGGACAAGCCGGAGCTCCGCAACGACAGCAACAGCGTTTTCATCAGCAACCTGGCGTACGCGCTGGCCGAGCCGGAGCAGAAGCTCAGGGCGCTGTTTGAGCGCTGCGGGCCGGTGGACCAGGTGAGGCCGGTCTTCAGCAAGGCCGGCGCCTTCAAGGGGTACGGCTACCTCCAGTTCGAGTCCAAGGCCTCCGTCCCCGAGGCGCTGAAGCTGGACCGGCAGGAAGTGGAGGGCAGGCCCATGTTCGTGTCGCCGTGCGTCGACAAAAACACCAACCCTGACTTCAAGGTAAAATACACTTCAAGGTGAAATACACTTCAAGGTGAAATACACTTCAAGGTGAAATACACTTCAAGGTGAAATACACTTCAAGGTGAAATACACTTCAAGGTGAAATACACTTCAAGGTGAAATACACTTCAAGGTGAAATACACTTCAAGGTAAAATACACTTCAAGGTGCCGGCGGTTCACTGACCGTTCCCTGATGCCTATTGGTTACGGCAGTAGGGCCGAGCAATGAATCAAAATCTCATTTTTTTAATGTAAAATGTGTAAATGTATCTTAATAACACCATTACACATTATTATAAGAAGTGCTGCAGAGATGTCCTGACCTCCACATTTTGTTCACCAGATGTTTTTTTGGTACAGATTAGGGATGTCCCATATCGGCTTTTTTACCGATAACCGATAACCGATATTGTTCAACTCTTAATTTCCGATACCGATATCAACCGATACCGATATATGAGGCCGTGTTTTACACCAAAACTAATTTCAGGTAACATCATAACACAATATTCAGAGTTACAGAGTTACGCTACAACTAGCGTCCCGCTACACGGCCGCACAGCCCAGGTTGTTATGGAGACGGAGCGGCGCGTTTGATGATGTCATCAAACCACGCCCTCACTTGAAACATAACAGATGTCTGAAATTATTTCAAACAAAGTGTTTATTATTTATTTCACACTGTCTTTGTACTGACAGAAAACGGTCTCTTGCATTGGACTCAGGACAGTCAGAGCTCTCCAACGGTATAACAGCCAGAGGACACTTTAGTCACTTTGAGCTCTTTTAAAAACCCAAACCCATATTTTACCATATTGATTTTTTTATGCCAATATCGTCCGATAATATCGGACATCCGTAGTACAGACCCCAACAAATGTCACGTTATGATTTTAAGTTGTTTTTTTTTCAGTGACAATGAAAATTGTGATGCAAAATCCCATTAATAGTGACTCATGTTGCAATCGCAATATCTGTCAACAGAATGGCGATGTGATTTTCTTTACCGTATCGTTCGGCTCTAACAGGCGGTGACAGAAGATTGCTTGAACTGAAACGCTGTGAGCCGTCTCTATTTTTACTGTCGACTGCGTTGCTATGTCCAAACAAGGCGCCTGAAGAAGTCTTGTTTTGGCATTTGAACCAAAGTCGTCGTGATGCGGATGTTTTCCTAACGCCTCCCAGCGCTGTGTGTGTGTGTGTGTGTGTGTGTGTGTGCTGAGCCGTGTGTGTGTTTGTGTTGGTCTCCCCTCAGGTCTTCAAGTACAACTCTGCCCTGGAGAAGCACAAGGTGTTCATCTCAGGGCTGCCCTTCTCCTGCACCAAGCAGCAGCTGGAGGAGTTGTGTAAAGGCCATGGGACCGTCAAAGATGTCCGCCTGGTCACCTTCCGCTCCGGGAAGCCCAAGGTGAGGAGACCGGACCGGACCGGACCGGACCCAGGGCGGGGAAACCACCCGTCTGGTGACGCTGTTCTGGTGAAATGAACAATGGATGCCAATAATAAGAATACTAATAATACTAATAATGGTGTGGATGTGAGGAAACAAGTTCTACAGAAAGAGTTTTCCTCAGTCGGTTACTGAGAGTTGAATCTGTTGGTCCTCTTTGCGGTCCGCAGGGTTTGGCGTACGTCGAGTTCGCCGACGAGGCGCAGGCCTCCCACGCGGTGCTGAAGCTGGACGGGACGGTGATGGATGACAACCAGATCTCCGTCTCCATCAGCAACCCGCCGCGCAAAAACCTGAAGGACCAACGCGGTCCTGGCGGTCCTGGCGGTCCTGGCGGTCCGACGGCGGCCCTGATGCCTCGCCAAGTCTATGGATCGTAAGTCTCTTTAGAGCTGCGTTCGTTCACACTCACCACGTAAATACTATTATGTTCCTGTAAACTAAACTGAGAAGAACTAAAGCGGACTTAAGATTTGAATGTAAACATTCATTTATTCAGGTTTTATTTCATGTCGTTAATGGGGAGCCGTCGCGCCGGACTGTTTTAGAGTACTGCTGGCGGACAAGTTGGACCTTTTCAATGCAAGAATGCAAATCAATGACGGCGAATCACAATAAGATGAATCATATATATTATTATTAATATATTATTTATATATTGTGCATGAGATGTGCACAACAGTCGAATTGAAGACAAATCGTGTGTGTGTGTGTGTGTGTGTGTGTGTGTGTGTGTGTGTGTGTGTGTGTGTGTGTGTGTGTGTGTGTGTGTGTGTGTGTGTGTGTGTGTGTGTGTGTGTGTGTGTGTGTGTGTGTGTGTGTGTGTAGGAGGGGGAGGGGACGTACGCAGGTCTCTCTGCTGCCCCGCTCCCTCCAGCGGCCCAGCGGGTCTAAAGCGGCGAACGGGACCGCCGGCGCCGGCGGGGGGGACAGCGAGTTCAAGAAGCCGGCGAAGCCGCTGTCCAACTCTGACTTTGCTAAAATGCTTCTCCAGAAGTGAGCGTGAAGCTCTTCGGTTGGGAACGCCGTCTGGCGGCGGTGGGTTTGTGGGTCGTTTGTGTTCCTCTTAGTTCTTCATTGTGCTCATCGTTATTTTTAGGACTCCTTAGCTCTTCATTTACTGTTCACTGTTGGATAAGAAATCAGATTTTATGCTTTTTTTTTCAAAAGGTGGTTTTGCAATATTCTGAATTCATAAATGTTTACCGTGTATGTAAATATATTGTGTATTATTGTTGTGATATTGTTGAAGGGGATTTGACAAAACAGAGTATTTTCTTAAATATTCTTGTGAATGTTCGGATTTAAAGGGTTTATGCAGAGGTTTGATTTCAACCCAGCAAAGTTCAAGTCATCGCCATTTCCTCTGTCGGATACTTCTCTTCCTCTCCATGTCGGATACTTCTCTTCCTCTCCAGTCGGATACTTCTCTCTCTCCATGTCGGATACTTCTCTCTCTCCAGTCGGATACTTCTCTCTCTCCAGTCGGATACTTCTCTCTCTCCAGTCGGGACGTGAGGCTAAAAGCACAACTTTGCTATATTTGTTGTTTTGTTAAGATAAAGGTTTGGTACCACTGAATGAAACGAACAGCAGAATCCGAAAGGATCCGATTTCCTTTCAGATGCAGAAGTTTGCAAACAAAAGGACTTTTATATCGAAACAAAATGTGAATCTTGACCTTGAGTGATTTACTTTAAGAAGCTATTAATACGTATTAAAGTTATTCTCACTATAGTGGTGTAAGCTAATGCTAAACCTTCGCTAACTGTTTTTGTAGCCTAGCTTCCTGGGATTAAGATTACAGTTTGTAGATATGCGGCGTTGTCAAAGATTATCTATGCAGTATCAAAGTCATTGTTTTCATTTGGGTCTGCAGTGTAAATGGTCACCATGGAAACAGGATTGCAGTTCGGATATGGGGAAAAAAAGGTCATGTATAAAAGTCGTGTAATGTTACTTATTCATTAGATTTTGGATTCAGATGAATACAACCTTTATGGATTTAATCACCAAAGTGACCTGATAGGAGATCCAGTGTTGGTCATCGTGTTTTATATCCTAACGCAGATTGGTGTCGAACAACCGATCGATTTTGGCCGAGTAACGTTTGTCTTGTGTGTCGAGCGACAGAAGATTAAATGTTTTCTGTATTTTTCAGTGCTGCAAAAGAAAGAGATCATAACACAAAGCGTCTTACTTTATGTCCTAAAGTTGTTTTAATCAAGAACTGTATATCAGCGTCCCCAAAATCACTCATAAAGCTCTTTGATCACATGACCCCCGGGTCTCCTCCCGCTCATTCACTCCGCTACTCAAATAGATTTGTTAAATAACTCAATAAATACACAAATGTGTTTCACTGCCAGGAGTCACAAGCAGCAGTCTGCTTAGAGGAGATTAGTCCTAAATCTAACGTGCACACACCCTAAACATCTGCACTCACACCCTAAACATCTGCTCACACCCTAAACATCTGCACACACACCCTAAACATCTGCACTCACACCCTAAACATCTGCTCACACCCTAAACATCTGCACACACACCCTAAACATCTGCACACACATCCTAAACATCTGCCCACACACACCCTAAACATCTGCCCACACATCCTAAACATCTGCACACACACCCTAAACATCTGCACACACACCCTAAACAAATGCACACACATCCTAAACATCTGCTCACACACCCTAAACATCTGCCCACACATACCCTAAACATCTGCCCACACACATCCTAAACATCTGCCCACACACATCCTAAACATCTGCCCACACACACCCTAAACATCTGCCCACACACATCCTAAACATCTGCCCACACACACACATCCTAAACATCTGCCCACACACACCCTAAACATCTGCCCACACACATCCTAAACATCTGCCCACACACACACATCCTAAACATCTGCCCACACATCCTAAACATCTGCACACACACCCTAAACATCTGCACACACACACACATCCTAAACATCTGCCCACACACACCCTAAACATCTGCCCACACACACCCTAAACATCTGCCCACACACCCTAAACATCTGCACACACACCCTAAACATCTGCTCACACACCCTAAACATCTGCCCACACACATCCTAAACATCTGCCCACACACACATCCTAAACATCTGCCCCCACACATCCTAAACATCTGCCCACACACACCCTAAACATCTGCCCACACAAACCCTAAACATCTGCCCACACACATCCTAAACATCTGCCCACACACCCTAAACATCTGCACACACACCCTAAACATCTGCTCACACACCCTAAACATCTGCCCACACACATCCTAAACATCTGCACACACACATCCTAAACATCTGCCCACACATCCTAAACATCTGCACACACACACCCTAAACATCTGCCCACACAAACCCTAAACATCTGCCCACACACATCCTAAACATCTGCCCACACACATCCTAAACATTTGCCCACACACACATCCTAAACATCTGCACACATCCTAAACATCTGCCCACACACACATCTTAAACATCTGCACACACACATCCTAAACATCTGCCCACACATCCTAAACATCTGCCCACACATACCCTAAACATCTGCACACACACATCCTAAATATCTGCCCACACATCCTAAACATCTGCACACATCCCGGCCTCCAAAGCCAAGAAATTAAAATAAAACACTAGAAAGTCAGTTCTGGTTGCTGCTGTGTGGAGCTGCTGCTCAAAAAGACGCTTATCAAATGTCAACCAAGAACACGATGACCTAATGGTGTGTGTGTGTGTGTGTGTGTGTGTGTGTGTGTGTGTGTGTGTGTGTGTGTGTGTGTGTGTGTGTGTGTGTGTGTGTGTGTGTGTGTGTGTGTGTGTGTGTGTGTGTGTGTCCCCCTCTAAGAGGTGGCCCCTGCCTTCCCCCCGCTGCGTCGGTCTCCCCCCCTCCCCCTAGTTGTTGTGGACAGGCCTGGTCCTGGGGTCCCAACCCTGGTCCCCCCTAGTTGTGGACAGGCCTGGTCCTGGGGTCCCAACCCTGGTCCCCCCTAGTTGTGGACAGGCCTGGTCCTGGGGTCCCAACCCCGGTCCCCCCTAGTTGTGGACAGGCCCGGTCCTGGGGGTCCCAACCCTGGCCCCCCCCCCCCCTAGTTGTGGACAGTCCCGGTCCTGGGGTCCCAACCCTGCTCCCCCCCCCCCCCCCCTCCCTAGTTGTGGACCGGGATGGTCTGGTGGCAGGTCGGGACAGGCCTGGTCCTGGGTCCCCCCCCCCCCCCCCCCCCCCCACCCTGTTCCCCCCCCCTCCCTAGTTGTGGACCGGGATGGTCTGGTGGCAGTCGGGACAGGCCTGGTCCTGGTCCACTGGTCCCGGGGAGTCCGACGGGGTGCTCCCGCGTGGCGATGAGCAGCGTGTCCAGCGTGTTCTCGGTGCACCGGGCGACGAAGCGGACGAAGGGCCGCACGTCTCCCTCGTTGGCGGCGTCCAGGGCGCCGTAGTACTCCGCCCGCCGCTCCGTGCGGATGGTGATGGGCGGGAAGCGCGCCTGCATCAGCGCCAGGTTCATCAGGAGGCGCGCCGTGCGCCCGTTGCCGTCGACGAACGGGTGCACGTACACCAGCTTGTAGTGCGCCAGCGCCGCGTACTCCACCGGGTGCAGCCGCAGCGCCTCCTCCGAGTTGAGCCACAGCGCCAGCTCCTCCATGTGGCGCCGCAGGTCCCGCGGGTGCGGCGGGACGTGGCGCCCCACGAACACCTGGCCCGCGCGCAGCCGGCCGGCCTCCACCGGGTCGGCGAAGCCCAGCACGCGCCGGTGGATCTCCAGGACGTCCGCCGCGGCGATGGCGCCGGCGCGCGACAGCAGCGTGGCGTTGATGTACTTCATGGCGGCGTCGACGCCGACCGCCTCGCTCTGCTCCCGCAGGCTCTTCCCCGCCACGGCGTAGCGCGTCTCGATGATGTGGCGGATCTCCGACAGCGTGAGGGTGTTGCCCTCGATGGCGACCGTGTGGTACACGTGGTGGTAGTACGTCTCCTGCAGGACGCGCCGCAGCGCCGCGTTCCCCTTGGGGATGGACCTGAGCCGCCGCACCTTGCCGTCGATGCGGCCGAAGTGGCGCCGGTCGATCTCGTCCACCAGGGGGCAGCGTGCGGTCCCGGCTCACCAGGGCGCGCCGGTCGCGGGGCGCCAGCGCCAGGGCCTTGGTGTACAGGCGGTCCGCCTGGACCACGTCCTGCTCCTCCTCCAGGAGGGTCCCCAGCTCCGTCAGCGCGTCCACCGAGTCCGGGTTCAGGTTGAGCGCGTGGACCAGCAGCCGGTGGGCCTTGTCCCGCTTGCCCTGCCGCCGCATCTCCACCGCCTGCTGCAGCGCCGCCCGCGCCTCCTGCGCCGTCTCTATGGCGACACAGCCGTCCCGTTGGGACATTAAGACACGCGTATCCATGACGACACAACCGGCCCACACACCGTTGGACATTAAGGACATTAAGACACACGTATCCATGACGACACAACCGGCCCACACACTGTTGGACATTAAGGACATTAAGACACGTATCCATGACGACACAACCATCCCACACACACCGGGACATTAAGACACACGTATCCATGACGACACAACCGTCCCACACACCGTTGGACATTAAGGACATTAAGACACACGTATCCATGACGACACAACCGTCCCACACACACCGGGACATTAAGGACATTAAGACACACGTATCCATGACGACACAACCGTCCCACACACACCGGGACATTGGACATTAAGACACACGTATCCATGACAACACAAACGTCCCCACACACACTGGACATTAAGACACACGTATCCATGACAACACAACCGTCCCACACACACCCATTGGACATTAAGAGACACGTATCCATGACGACAGCAACATCTGTGAAATACAGTGAAGTGTCTCAAGGTTTAAGTTAAGTTTCTGGTCTGGTCTGGTCTGGTTCTGGTTCTGGTTCTGGCCCACTTTGAGAGTAGCGGGTTTGATCCAAGACCAGATGGGATTTACTTTGATAACCACAAATGGGTTCTGTGTTTATAATGATCATAATCATGGATTCTGTTTGTCATGCCAGACCAGACCAGTGCTGGGTCCGGTCTGGTCTGGGACCGGTCCAGGGGACCGGGGACAGCTCTTTACCTGGGCTGGGCTTGGCCTTATAGGGCAGGAGGTCCACAGCTGTGAACGGGACGGTGAGGCCGGTCGACCCTCCCCACTCCCGGCAGTCGTCCTGGACCCGGACCCCGACCCGGGGCAGGATCACGGCCACCAGAGCCCCGACGAGGACACACAGAAGCGGACCCCATCCTCCCAGGACCCGACCCCCGGTCCCGGAGTCCCGCCACACCGTGGTCCCCGCCGTCATGGTCCTCCTGGTCCTCCTGGTCCTCCGGGCTGCGGGGCCATCCGTCCACTGCGGCGGTACCGGCGGACCGGTTCTACCTGGACTCACCTCCGGGTCCAGTACAGAAGAGGATCACCTCCACGTCATGAAGACCTGAGGACCTAAAGGTGAGCAGCTGACGGAACCAGACCCGTCCACTACAGACCCACCAGACCCGATCACTACCAGACCCGTTCACTAGAGACCCACCAGACCCGTTCACTACTAGATCCGTTCACTAGAGACCCACCAGACCGGTTCACTACCAGACCGGTTCACTACAGACCCACCAGACCCGTTCACTACAGACCCACCAGACCGGTTCACTACAGACCC
>JAOPHQ010001110.1:0-2500 GCA_030340625.1 Merluccius polli | reverse complement strand
AAATACGTACAGTATGTGCAAAATACATATATACAGTATGTGCAATATATAGAAGAGATATAGAATATAAACAGTATTAACAGTACTATATGTGCAATATACAGGTGAGCAGTATAAAAATTATAAACAGTATAAACAGTATAAACAGTATGAATGTATGAGCAACTGTATAGTGCAGTATAAGGAGGTATTTTGCGTCATATATCAGGTCAGTGAAGGCGTCAATAATTTAATACAGAACGGAAAATGGCAGGGGATAGACAGGATTATCTGACAGATCTGTAATGCTCGCTTGTAGTTTTTTGAAGCTAGCTATTATTTTGTCCGAGCTCAACTAGGCTACTGCGTGTAGTGTTCGAGCAGCCAGAATCCAGACCGCTGTCTCGCAATCACTTCCACTACACTGAGCAGAGCTTGCAGTCGGGAGAGACAGTGCGAGGGAGGAGGGCACAGCCGAGCTCATTCTGAGAATAGTAAAATAGTAGAATAGTGCATCCATCAGTCTCCAAAACTCTCCAAGAGCGCCAGAAAAGTAGCTAGATTTGTCGCTAGTCGCTATTTTTTTTAAAAAGTCGCTGGGGGGGTCTGAAATCTCGCTAAATATAGCGACAAAGTCGCTAAGTTGGCAACACTGCAACTCATACGCTCACTGTTGTAATTTGTTCATGCACTAGAATATACTTTTCGCCGATGAGCATTGTGGGTGATATTAAGGGTTAGGGTTAGGGTTTTTCGCCGATGAGCATTGTGGGTAATATTAAGGGTTAGGGTTAGGGTTTTTCGCTGATGAGCATTGTGGGTAGGCTAATATTAAGTGTTAGGGTTAGGGTAAAGTTAGCTAGAAGTAGAGGTTTTCATATCCTGTCTTCAAAATAAAAGCATTGTCACTGTCTCTAAGCTTTTGTTTTGTAAACAGCCGGAAATGAGTTTACTTCGTACCGTTGCTAGCATGACAGTTGTATAGCAACATCGGAAGCAAATTTTAAAATAGGCTATATTTGGACAAATGTATTTGTATTTGTTATCTACGTTGTTACTTTCTCGCCTGAAATGTTTTTAAAACTCAATAAAGTGACATATTAACGGTCGTACAACGAAAAGTGGAGTCAGACTTTTAGGGCCGGAGGTTACGCTAAACGTAACAATGAGTCGTAAATTCGGGTGCATGCAAAACGACAACAGTGAGCGTATGAGTTGGAGGACAGTCTGATTTCTGGGTAATTCTTGTCGTCCCTTTCCCTTACTGTATCTCGACGTGTGTAACAAACACAGATGGCAGAGATGGGAAACCATCTCCATTAGTTGTAGATATTATAAAAGTATAGTCTATAACACGACTTCTTTTAGGCCGTGACTTCAATCGGCCGTAGCATACACTGTCTATTCGTTAACTACAACATTTCCATGGGCAGCAGCTTATTATGGCATACATTGAAACGTGTGCACCTGTCTACTTTTACTGCAACAATCATCTTTTTTTGTGCAAAACATGTGACTTGTTATTATGTGATGCAAGACCGAACCACTGTGTGTTCTTCATGGTGTGTGTCCGCGATGCAGATATGTGGGTGCACATGGGGGGGACTGGGGGGGGGGGACCCTTAAGCACTGCAATTAATGCAGTGGTTTACCTCATGCTCCCTCATAACACACATGCAGTACTTACACAGTACTGCATGTGAGAGGAAGCTAAGATAGCGCAAGGTAGCAAGGATGAATGAAATCTGAGCGGATGATTTCTTACTTGGCTTTCTTTCATATGTAAAAGTGACACATTCAGCAGCACCAAAGACCTGCATCTTGTTTTCTGTTTTGTTTCAGTTTCCCCTCTTTTCTCCCCAGGCTTAAGGACAGAGACACAGAGAGAGAGAGAGAGAGAGAGAGAGAGAGAGCTCTTTAAAACGTTCAGAGATAAGAGAGAGGAAAAGAAACCGGGGTGCGTTAGCCAGCCGGGGAACTAGCCGAAGCACCGCGCGGCATAAGAAGTGCATGGTATCCTCTTCTTTTTCTTTCCTTTTTTTTTTATATTCAGATTCGCCTTCCTACACACAGCATTATGACACATTTGGATGATCGCATTGTGGGATTAGAGGAGCCCGCCTTGTCATTTTCAACAACAATGCCACGATTTAGGGATGCTATTTCTCACACCGCACTCCGCATTAACGCCGGCCCCAAAGATTTACATAAATCTTTGTCTTAAGATGAAAGCAGAGTGGGGCTTGAGACAATGAAGTTAAGCTTAGGGAAATATGATGTAGGGAGTGTGTGTGTGTGTGTGTGTGTGTGTGACAGGCTTCCATCCTTCTTGTATTCTCCCTGACACTGGCGTCAAGCATCCACTTGTTTTTCTGATTCACCCCCCCTCACTCTCTCTCTCTCTCTTTATATCTGTCTCTCTCTTTCACTACATCTATAGAGCTGCGTTGTGTGGAGTGGCCTGTATTGTCGTCCATCACCTCCTCGATCGAGAGAAGTTCGGATGTAGACTGGATTACAG
>JAOPHQ010001109.1:0-23298 GCA_030340625.1 Merluccius polli | reverse complement strand
AGCGCCCCCTAGGGACCAAATGACACCAGATTTTTTTCCTACACTTGGGACAGAGCTTCGAAGCATACCATCAAATTTTATTTCGATACGTCAAAGCGTTCCCGAGATATGAGCTCACATCGAAATCGGCGCCTTCGCCGCTGATTTCGATTGGCTGTAGCGGGCGCACAAAGTCGACATTGAAAAATCCATCTTGTAACTTTTGTGCGGATTGGTCTGAAGATAGTCTGTGTTGATTTTCATGAGAATCACTCAAAAATTGCGACCGCTGAAACTTTTTTTTCACTTTCGACAAAATCAAAGATGGCGGAAAATCTATTATGACGCATTATGACGTCATAGGGTGCGTTGAAGTCGGCATGATCCAAGGAATCCAACGGTACCTTGTCAAAAGGGTCAAAAGTTATGTGCACAAATGTACCTGAAACTTTGACCAATTAAACATGCAACTGTCCTTAATCAATGTGCCAAATTTCACAACTTTTTACCATACGGTTCTATGGGCTGCCATAGACTTCCCATGGCAGAAGAAAGAAGAAGAAGAAGAAGAAGAAGAAGAAGAAGAAGAAGAAGAAGAAGAAAAGGTAGAAAAACAATGGGTCCCCGCAGCTTCGCTGCATGGGCCCCAATAAGAAAAGGTAGAAAAACAATGGGTCCCCGCAGCTTCGCTGCATGGGTCCCAATAAGAAGAAAAGGTAGAAACACTATGGGTTCCCTGCAGCTTCGCTGCATGGGTCCCAATAATATAATAGCAGTATAATAGATAATAGGAGTTGTGCAGCTTAAACTAAGCTAAGCTTAAGCTGCACACCCAATTAACTGTCACCGTAAACATAGAGCGACAAATGCCTGTTTACCTCAAAGTACCTTAAATTTTGTCCCTGAACCATAGAACTATGTACATTTCTCTATCGTTTTCTCTTTCTCTTGCTGTCTCTATTTCTCTCAAACTCACACATGCACACATACAGCCTACAGCGGGGGTAGGGGTTCCTTGCTTCCTGTTTTGACAGGAAGTGCAGGCACATGTGCTTCCTGACCTCTGCAGATGGGCAGCACTAACCTTGTCACAATCCTTCTGTGCCATGGCAAACTATGTGTGTGTGTGTGCGCGTGCGTGCATGTGCATGTTTGTTCTGAAGCTTTCACCGTTTGTGGGGCAGGAAAGTGTAGGGGTTTGGGTTTTTCACTCCCAACCGAAAGGTTCTGGGTTCAAACCCCAATGTCCGCACCCTACCTGTAGGCAAGATGCCCTACCTCGTCCTCCAGTATACTACCATTAACTTAAATATATTACGCAAACATGAATCAATAATCCAACACTCACTCCTTCGATTGTTCTTCCCTCCTCAAGGTGACGTTCACCAAGCGTAAGTTTGGCCTGATGAAGAAGGCGTACGAGCTGAGTGTGCTGTGCGACTGCGAAATCGCTCTCATCATCTTCAATAGCACTAACAAGCTGTTCCAGTATGCCAGCACAGACATGGACAAGGTCCTGCTCAAATACACCGAGTACAACGAGCCCCACGAGAGCAGGACCAACTCGGACATAGTGGAGGTGGGTTTTAACACAGCAATACACACACACGTACCTACCTGAACCTACACACCATTTGTATCACTACCTAAACACATGCACACAGTGTATATGAGAGAATAATATAATTCAATGTACTTGGTGAAACCACACCAATGTGTGCAAACTGAGCTGTTGTCTGTAGTAAACTAGCAATAACAGTTAAAAGTTAACTTGTAAGAATGAGTTCAAGTAACCTTGTACGAGTTAGAAGTAAACTTGTAGTAAATGTGTAGTTGAAGGCAAACTTCAATTTACTTACATACGTAAGATTTCCAAGTAAACTACTAAGAAGTAACTTAACTTGTTAGACAGTTAGAAGTACACTTGTAAGAATAGAGTAAACTAAGAAGCGTTGTTTATAAGAAGAATTAGAAGTTAACTAGTAAGAAGAAATATAAGTTAACTTGTAATAATGTTAGAAGTAAACTTGTAATAATGTTAGAAGTAAACTTGTAAAAAGAGAGTATACTTGTAAAAGGAATTATTTGTAAGAAGAGTTAGTAAACTAAGTAAGTAAAGTAAACGTGAACAAGAGTTAGAAGTAAACTCATAATAAGTCACAAGTAATCGGAGAAACCAATGGTGTTCCAGCCTGTGATTTTGGTTGCATCATGTAGGTGCATGTGAGACAGTACATGTCTTGTGCATGTGTGCTCACATGTTTTGTATGTTATTCGTCTGCCACGGGTTCTGCCACATGGGCTCCCCTATGATGATCCAGAACAGGGTTTACCCCTGCGGTTATCTGCTGTAATCTACCATAATCCAATTTACCTTGTTACCATAATCTCTTCAGCTCTGCCTCCCAACTCCTCCCTGCTTAGCCAATCAGTGGAGACCTAGCTCCTGAATCTATCTCTGCACTGCGCACAACAAGCTAACTTCTTTGCCATTATTTTACCTATTTTACTCTTTCAATGGGTGCTCTTCTTCATCCTGTTACTTGTTACATCCTGTTACCTCATTGCTTTTAATGCATTTACTCTGAGTGGGTTGAGTAGCAGAGATCTAGTCAAGAGTCTATCTTCTAGGTCTGTTGTAGTTGAATTAGTGAATAGTTTTCACACATTGTTAGATCAATATCAGAGGTAATAACCAATGATTGATCCTTTCCACATTCTGATTGGAGGATGAGCTGATACATCAACATCTCTTTAAGATGTTTAATCTCTGGTTTTGCAGAAAATAATCATGTCATGATTACCATGGTTACATTAGTTGTTCCTGTAATAAACAACTTAAATTCTCCCAGGTAAATCCTATGTTAGCTTGCTAACAATACAATAGGATGTATTTTATTCACTATGGATAAAAGCAAACATGCCAATAAGTAGGCTGTAACTGCCTTCTATCTTATCTGAAATGTGGATAGTTTCGTAACGGTGTATTTATCACTGCTGTATGGGATGCTATGGAGGCGTGGGGTTAGCGCCGGGTTCGTGTGTGGCTACACACACTTACTGCTACAGAGCGGAGCTGTGAAAAATCTCAACCAGAAATATCTGCTACAAAGGAATGTACTAGAAGAGAGGTCCCTTTGTTTAAAATCATCTTTTTTTCACCAATGGAGGGGCGGGGGGTGTTGGCCAGTGTCTAATTTTTGTACAGGCTGGCTGCGGGCTTGCTTATAAAAACAGTTTTGTTCTATTTCCGCGTTAAGCCTCGGTTCTTTGTGGCTATTTGTAGTTTGGAGAACGTCTAACCCCTAACTTGAGCACATTAACACATCAATATAGACTATATTATGTCTACAGGTCATTATACACTGAATATCAGGGCTAGGCTTCTAATCGTTATTTATTGCTATTAAGTTTCCTTATCATTTTAGACTCACAAACATCTGGAATCATTGTAGTTGAAGACATAGCACAAAAGAACCTTTGAACAATCTTAATGCCGACATATTCTGATTAGTTAATGTTAGTAGAACAGCCTAACTCTTACGCAGTGTCCTTTTCAAGGGTGTGTATTAGATTAGAAACAGCTGTTTTGTGATCGTGTACAACACATATGCACACATCCTACACACACACACATTCACACACACACACACACACACACACACACACACACACGCTCCTGAAGAAACTCGAGTTCTCTTTGTGTTGGCTGAGGTCCCTCCCTGTTGAACGTCTGGAAGCTGGTAGTGTCGGGCTATAAATAGAGCAGCACAGCTAAGAATAGACCGGAGGGCCTGTGTGTTTGTGGGAGTGTGGTTTGCTCGTGAATACGTTAGCGTAGGCTATGTATGTCATGAACTGCTGCTGAAGTGAAGCAAAGAAATGACAGCAAATGAAGAGCGACAGAGTGACGTTATACTGAATCACACTAGTCTCTCTTGTGTCCACATTACCTCACTTCCTTCCTTCCATTTGTCCGAAACTACTCCCCCACAAACTTAGCTACCCCAAAACTACATTAATAGAGTTTTCATGTCTGGGTTTCATGTTTCAGAGGTTGATGTTGGGAAGTTTATGTCGTATGTTTTTCACAGAGAAGGGATAAGGATATTTAAAAGTCAAAATCATATTTTTTTAGTAAAGATACACACACACACTTGGTCATTTTCTGTGGTATGATTAAAGCTGAACTTTTGTTAGTGTGTATGTGGCCATAATCAGTACAGCATATTGTTTTTTTTATTTCCATGGCTATAAGTTGATGAGAGAATTAAACTGAATGTAATTGAAATGATAACGTAACTTTAAAGTCTTTAGAACATAGAAGATACAGTATTCTCTAGAACCTAAGTTACATGATACTGTTGTGAGAGTAGTGAGCAGGTCTACCACATTGACTTAACACGTCTTTGTGTTAATTAATGTCCTCGTACAAATAAAGTAACATCCGATAGATATGTTGTAACACAAGTAGGCCTACATGATAAAACACAGGTACTTCCGTGAACTAAAGAATGTAAAAGCGGCGTCCGGGCACGGGTCTAGGTCAAGAAGTGGTGGGATTCTGTTGTCCAACGTCTCTCAGCAGCAAGCATCTTCAGCTGCCCCGCCAGTCAGCTGTTTGAACCACCTGTTACCCCCTGTTACCCCCTACCCGGGGACACACACACATCCACACAGAGAGAGAGACACACCCACACACATACATATCCACAGAGAGAGAGAGAGAAAGAGACACACACCCACACACATACATATCCCTGTGCACGCGCGCGCGCACACACACACACACACACACACACACACACACACGTTCTCTCACACACACACACACACACACAAACACATACATTTCCTCTCACAAAACATACATACACACACACACACACACATATATCCCTCATACACGCAACGCACACTTTCTCTCTCTCTCTCGCTCTGTCCTAGACTGTGTGTCCTAGACTTATAATAGACTGTATAAAATAAGTGGGCACGTGTTTCAGTGTATGCTCCTCTGTGGGTCTGTTAACAGTTATGACTGATAGTTCCATGAAGGAATCGATGGGTGAAAGTTATCATAGATCCTAGCATGCAGCAGGGGTAGGGGGAGAGCGGTGTGGGGTGTCGCGGTGTGGGAGATGTCCTTCTACGGTAGTCCCCCAGAACTGGGGCTGGTATTGGCGGTGGCTGGGCTGAGCCGCACTCTTCTGCTGCCAATAAGCACAACAGGTGGACGTGACTAAGATGGTTGGGCTAGCGACGCTAGGCTAGTGTGTGTGTGCTGACATGTGGCTGAGTGAATGTGTGTGTGTGTGTGTGTGTGTGTGTGTGTGTGTCCCACAGGCTGTAAATTGGCATTGCTGAGGCAGGTCAGCAAGCGCTTACACTCGTGTACTGTGTAGATGCACCTAAATGCCGCGTTGTATTTTTAAGATTGCGATACGCTATGATTAGTGAATGCCATGAAACTGGGTGAGATGAAGAGATGGGAGCTCCTATTCATACACCAAATAGTTATTGAATGCTCAATTCATTCTCAATCAGTCACACGTGTTCATGTAGGACTTGAGTTTAAAAAAAAAAAGTTAGTGCTACTATAGTACTTTTGGATTGTTCAAAACTGCATACATACCCCTATGAAATCCCCTATTTCACTGTATAATCGTGGCACTTGGCTTGTTGAGCTAGTTTTGTGGAAACCTTTCCGATTGCGCCCCCTTGTGTGTGGTGTGTACATTTCTCCTTCACAACAAAATAAATTCCCTATGATGTTCCATGTACCTACTGTCATTTTACATTTCAAACTAGCTATAAACCCAAAGAATTTGTTTTCTAAATCAAAATTTCTTTTTTTGTTCTTTCTTTCTTTTTCCTTCTTTATTTATTTCCTTCTGTTGTTCTTTTTGTGACATTTTTCTCTCATATTTCCCTCTTTGTTGATTTCATTCTTTCATTCCTTCTGTCTTTTATTCTTTCTCTCATTCTCTCTTTCTTACTTTCCTTTCGTCCGTCTTCACTTCTGTAACTCCTTCTTCACTGCCCCCCCCCCCCTTCCCAGACCCTGCGTAAGAAGGGCCTGAGTGGCTGCGACAGCCCGGACATTGAGGCAGACGACTCTGCCGGCCAGAGCCCAGAGTCAGACGACAAGTACCGCAAGATAAATGACGACATCGACCTCATGATCAGCAGGCAGAGACTCTGTGTGAGATACATGACTCGTGTTTTACTACTAGTTATTCATTTGCATTCATAGCCATAGCTAGCCTAGAACTCTAGACACCCCCGGCAGCAAATTTATTTGGCAGCTAGGTAGGTCTAGCACGGCTCCGTCGGCTTTTTGGTGCTGGAAACACAAAGTATGTCAGACCAATCACAGCGTGAGGGGCGGAGTCGAAAGCTGGGCTACCATGACGACAGAGTTGCGACGGTTCCGTGTTAGAGGTAAACAATGGCTGCTGCTGCTGGCGAACGGCTGTCTTTCGACTCGGCTTTGGCGACTCTTCAAGACTTGAAGTTAACATTTTATTTGAGAAAAGAACAAAGAACGGCACTATAGTCTTTCCTCGAAAATAAATATGTATTCGGAGTTTTGATTAATTACGTAGTCAGAGCGACGGCTCTGACTACGTCACCTTCTTCGTTGCTCTGATTGGTTGTAGCGCTCTGATTGGTTGTAGCGCTATCCTATTACGTGCAGAGGGAACTTGAAAGACAACCGTTTATCCCGCCCACACTGCCAATGGAGCTGTGCCAGACCTTACATCTTTCTGATGTGGGTCTGGCTTGCCAGGCTAAGCCATAGCTACTAGACTAGTTAATCTGTCTCCACCATTTATTCAACTGTAAGCCTCTGGCTGTGGATGAATACTATACTATTTTATAAGCATGTCTAATGTGACCAATGACAGAAAATATTGTCAGTTCAGTGAATGCATGTTGCCCGGGCACTTTGGGAAATTAAATGCAAATTGTATTCATATAGCATTATATAGCACATTTATATAGCATAATATAACACATTTGGTACAGTAATATGCTTCACAATAAAAGTAAAGTTATTTCTACAGATGGTAAAAAAAATAAACAAACATGTAATTTAACTGTAGATCTTACTATTCAAATTCTAGATTTAACTTTGATTCCTATGTATTAATTAGATTACCGCACGTTTAAAAATAAACTGAAATGTGTGATATAGCTCTTGTAGCAACTAGCGGCCACTGTTTCCACACAGTGCTCGTCAAATCCTCCTTTGTTTCTGTGTCTTTGTCCAGCAGACCATGCCTCCATCGAACTACGACATGGGTATCTCCATCTCAGGCAACAACCCTGGTGGACTGCTGTACACCCACCAGACTGTAGGGGGCACCCTGACTAACCACAACCTGCTGCCCCTGTCTCACACACACCCGTCTCTACAGAGGAACAGCCTGTCCCCCCATAGACCCCCCAGCACTGGAAATACTGGTAAAAAACAGGATTTCTGTTTTATTGTATTTACATACTCACTTTTTTCAGTTATTTTTACACTGAACAAAATCCACAACAAAACATCATTAATGACAAAAAAAAGTAAAGGGGGGGGGGGGGGGGGTACTACTTGCTACAACCTTTGATTCATTCTTTTCAGACTAGCTGAGAACACGACCCATTTTTTCTCTTGTATGCGGTCTATTTTCCCAAGCATTGTTCATGGGTCCCTGCTTTAGTCCTTAGATAATGAGTCAGTTTTTCCACAGAGTATATTTCCCTTACAATGTCCAGCCACCATCCTGCTTTTGGAGGGTCAAATTTCAACCAGCTCCTTTTGATGTCCTTTTTACATGCGAGTTCTACACATGGAAAGCCAATCACTCTTCGACAGTTTAATGTTCAATTCTAGTTCCCATTTAGAGATGCACCAATCTTTCAGTTCCGTTCCGATTCCGGAATTTGTATATCTGCCGATATCGATACTGATTCCGATACCAGAGCTCTTTGTTTTTGATTATTATGATTATTATGATGATTATGATTATTATTATTATTGTTTTTATTATTAATATTGTTGTTGTTGTTGGTATTATGTGTTAGGTTACATGAGGCTGTAGTAAAACAACACAGCAAAAAATATACAAACATACAGATACCGATATTGGATCAGATCGTTCCCATCTCTAATTTAAATTTAACATATAGTGATATTCTTCCATTTCAGCTTTGTAAACTACTGTAGTTTGGAAACAATCTTAGAGGGGGTTTGTTTGTATGCCCCTGTCAACACTTCAATCCCTTCATTACCTTCTGCTGAAATTCCTTTTTTAATTTCTGTATGCATAGACATGTCTTAGCATGTAAATAGCTGAACATGTCTAAATTAAATTCACCTTTACGTTCTTCAAAAGTTTTAAATGTTTTTCCCTCATGATTATTCCTTTTGTTCCAGACCTTCTGAGAAGGCCAAATCAGAAGTTTACGGTCTTCTTTCAATTTGTGTTTTTTTGATTCTTCTCAAATGGAACTTTCTCACTTTTGGTCTGTATATTATTTTCAACCTAGCCTGGCCTGAGGTTGAGATTGACCCTGAATTAGCTCAATGTGTTTCCATCTTGCTTGATACTCCGGGGGCACCAATAGACAATGTATCTCATTTGGGCAGTAGTATTCTGAGATTTGGCAGTGCTAGGCCCCTGTTTTCCTTGTCAATTTGGAGTGTCTTAAATTTTACCTGAGGCCTTGCCCATATAAACAGGGATATCTGTTTATCCCATGCTGTTAACTGAGGTTCTGGGATTCTGACTGTAGCAGTAGACTCTGCCACACGCCACATCAGTGGCTTTTGCTGGGGCCCTCCGACACAGGACAGAGGATGAGGTTGCATTGAATATGCATTTATTGGAGATGGCGAGATGTAATACGCCGAGCAGATGGTACCATGACAGGCTGCCATGACAGTGGCTCTCTCTTGTGAGTGTTTGGTGATAGCTGGGACCCTGTTCCGATATCCGTACTTCCCGTACTTAGTATACTTAGTTTGAGAACGTAGGGTGTTCCGATTATGATCGTGGCAAACAAAGTGTACTTGAAAGGACCCGTATGTGTACTCAAAACGGCCAAAACGCTGAGTGTGCAACGGTGTACACTTTGCGTACTCATCGGCAGCCATCTTAGCTACGTAGCGGAAGAGGCGGAGCCAGGCTGAGCCGCGCTCAGAGAATGTCTAGGATTCACGTGTGTTTGGCGGGTGACGCGGCCGCGCAGTTGATGTAATTTCCGTTAAGTGCACCACGGAGTATTGCATTTGGAACAGCACTAACATCTGAAAATCTGCGCACCTATTGAGTGCGGATAGTGTACTATGTTTAAGTGTACTCATGGAAGTATGGATATCGGAACAGGGCCCTGGTTTATCCTGGGTGCCATGATTGCTCATGCACCACAGGTGTGCAGCCCCACCCAGCCCCAGAGTCTAATCAGTCTGACTCCAAAGTCCACCAAACTCCACATACACTCCACACCGACCAGTGGTGATAAGAAGAGGTATAGTAACCTCAGCAGCACATTCTTTTTCACTACCTCAATTCTTGAACTAAAGTCCAGTACTAGTGTTGACAATTTTGTTATGTCTTTCTGTATCCTATTATTTATTATATTGTAGTTATTTTTATATATTATTCGAGTGATTAGCACTCCCAGGTATTTTATTGAATTTGCTTCCCACTTCAATTTATATTTCTGCATGATTGCCTTACTTGGTAATATGTAGTTAAGAGAGAGTACCTGTGTTTTAGTGATGTTCAATTTATAACATGACATCAGACCGTAGTCATCCACATGTCATACGTTTGGAGAGTATTGAATTTGGATGGATTTGGGTACCTCTTTTGCTATATTGATTCCTTTCAGCTTTGTTTTGTCTGATAGCTTGAGCTAAAGGCTCTATGAATATTGCAAAAGGGCAGGGGCTGAGGCAGCAGCCCTGGCGAGGCCCTTCTAAACAGCTTAAAACTGTCAGATGGCCATTGATCTTTATTCTAGCGGCTGGGTCTCTATATAAAGATTGCATGCACCTTAATGCAACAAATTGGTTATTAAAACCTAGCCTCCCTAGCACTCAGAAAAGGCCAGCTAACTATCAAACGCCTTTTTTTCCACGTTGAGACTGACCAGAGCTGCACCTAGATGTTGTTTATTAGCCTATTCTTTAATGTGTCGAGTTCTTCTGATGTTATCCTGTGTTTGTGAACCTTTTATAAACCCTGTCTGATCTTAATGTAATAAATTGGGCAAAAAGTGTTCAATTCTTTTTGCGATTATAGAGATTTATAATTTATAATCTATGTTCAATATACAAATTGGATATTAAGATTCACAACGTTCTTTATTTTAACCTTCTTTTGGGATGACTGATATCACGGCCTCTTTCCACGATGGTGGTGCCACAGCTTTGTTGAGTGTCCAATTTAAGGTTTCTAGCAATACAGGGGCGAGGTCTTCTTTAAAGATTTTCTCTATTTGTTTTTTTGGTTATTTGGTCTTTGTCAATCCTTTATCCTGATGTTTCTCTAGTTTTATCAATGTTTTCTCTAATTCATTGTATTTGCTCCTCTTCATCTTATTTAGGTATTCCATTCTTGAAATTAGTCTCCTCATTATTGCTTTAACCGTGTCCCAAATGATGATTGGACCTACTTGGCCATTCTTGTTATCTTTGATACAGTCACTAATTTATTTCTTAATGCTCTGCTTGATTTGCTTCGATGTTGCTAGTGTTACGGGTCCCGTGAATTGGGCCGCGTAGCAGATTATATATGTTGCTCTTTCAGCGACATACCCGACCTGAAATAAATAACAAACGAAGACACGGGCACGTCACGTCTTTCCTCTCCGACAGCACGTAGAAAGAGTAGATTTATTGGACAGCTCACAATTTAACACAATCTGAGATTATCTACTCAATCATCATTAATCAACTATACAACTGATACAAACTACTAATATTATTTAGCATTTACTTAGGTTTAGACCTTGCTAACAAAACTGTGTTTCCTCTCTTTACTGTAAAACCCGGAGTAAACAGATACACAAATCACAATTTTCAACAATATAATAATGATATAGACATGAACTCGCCTAAACCAAATGTACAGGAAGCCACACGCATTCGCGCTGACACGACAAACACACACGCATTCAGACACAGACATGGACTCGGACATGAACGCACGCCGCTGCCAGCGACCACAGCCGCCAATGGCTGCTACAGTTAGCCGTTAGCAGCTAACGTCGGTACACTCACATCTCCCGACATGCACACACAAACTCTCTCTTCAGCACCAATACACACTCGGGGACATTACTACACCAGCACATTAACATACAAAACCCAAAGGCACCGATACCGACCTGAAATATATAACAAACGAAGACACGGGCACGTCACGTCTTTCCTCTCCGACTGCACGTAGAAAGAGGACGGCCGTAACGCGACCCGCTCTGTCACACATTTCCAGTTGGCATCCGGCCCCCCGCCTCACACTGCCCCCCTGCTGCTCGAAACACTGAACTACACCTGTGCTCTAAACACAATGAATCAGTTTTCCAACCACAATCACACAGAATATATTCCTAACATAATTACATTTGAAATCACCAATGTGATCACTCATGGGCATCACACGCTCCCTGACAAAAAGAATGGCTCCTGACATTTATGTAACCCAACACTTAAATATATATATACTGTATATATACAATAGTAATACAATATAAACTCAGAAATACTCCCCTTCACCCTACACTAAAGACAGGTATTGTATGCAAGGCATGAAAGTGGGGTAAGTGAACCTTTGGTGGGGGTTTGAACAGTAGCAAAATGGGACGTACATAGGAGGTACAGTGGGGACCGTGAGTTTATTGACGCCAGTGTGAGGTTGGAATGAAGGCTGACCTAACTCTGGGTAGGTGAACATGTGTGTGGGTCTCCTTTCCCTGACTGATCTCCTGAGTGTGTGCGTCTGATTGTCAGTGGTGGGGGTCAGGTTTGGTGATGGAGAAGCACCTGGTTCCCGTTCTCTTTCAGTTACAGCTGTTTCTTCCTCTTCCGGTGAGTCATACTCCTCCACTCCTCCCTCAAACTCTTTGGGCTCTTCCATCTCATTTCCAGTTGTCTCCACCATAACTTCCTCTTCTCTTTCAGGTTCCTCATGGAGAATACTTGGTCGTGGATCGTGGGTAAGTATTTTGTCCACAGGGTTCTGGTAAGAGTCACAGGTCGGTATTGTCCCAACAGGTTTGCAATGAGGTTTCTGAGTGGGCGTTTTATCAACAGAACACTGGTCATTCCGACGACGCACTCTCAGCCAGTACCGATACTGGGGGTTTTCCTCTTCGTCAGAGTCTGTCTCACTTATACGTGCCTGATCAGATTGTTTCTCCATCTGGGTAATTGACAACCTTCTCTTTCCTCCCCCTCTTCTAGGTGCCGCCGCCTTGGTTGCTGCTGGAGGTAGGTCTGCAGGTAAATCATTTACCACATGCAAAAGGTTTCGATGAAGGACACGGGTCCTCAACGCATCCGTCTCTGAGACAACTTTGTACACTGGGCCATCATGAATTTGGTCTTTCACAACATAGATTGTCTTTTCCCAGTAAGCTCTTAGCTTCCCCGGTCCACCTCTCTCTCCCAAGTTCCGTACCAGGACTCTGTCACCTGGTTTCAGGACGACACCTCGTGTGTGCTGGTCATAATATTTCTTTCCTTTTGCGCTTGACTGTTTGGAGTTTTCTGAGGCGATACGATAAGCTTCAATCATTGTCTTGGCCCATCTCTCTGCGTAGCCTCTTGGGGTCTGTGCTTCCTCGTTGTTGTTTAGTCGAAACAACAGATCCACTGGCAAGCACGGATTACGGCCATACAACAGGAAGAATGGTGAATATCCAGTTGACTCATGGCGCGTGCAGTTGTACGAGTGGACTATTTGTGGGAGCTGTTCCTTCCACCTGTCCTTCTTATCTTCTGCCAAGGTTCTCAGCATCTGCAGTAGAGTTCTGTTGAAACGTTCTGCTGGATTGCCCTGAGGATGATATGGTGTGGTCCTGGAGCGTCCCACCCCGCTCAACTTCTGCAGAGTATGGAACAGTTCGTTTTCAAACTCTCTGCCTTGGTCGTGATGCAGTCTTGCTGGATAACCAAACCGAGGAATGAAGTCATTGAATATTCTTTCCGCTGCCGTTTTTCCAGACTTATTTTTAGTTGCATAGGCTTGGGCAAATCTCGTGAAGTGATCAACTACGACGAGAATGTACTCATAACCCCCTTTGCTGGATGCAAGATGCAAGAAGTTGATGGAAACTAACTCCAAGGGCGAAGTAGTAGTGATGCTGCCCATTGGAGCCCTGACCTGAGTGGCCAGTTTCTTCTGTTTTAGGCAGGGACATCTTTTGGTCACATAATCTCCCACTTCTCATTTCATATATGGCCAATAGAAGCGTGCTCGAGCCAGGTTCAGGACCCTCTCCACACCCACATGGCCCATGTCGTTATGGAGTTGATGCAGGACAAGCGACTTGTACTGAGCAGGTAGGACAAGCTGACGTCTTTGGCTTGTCTTCCTGTACAGGAGCCCGTCTTCGATTTGGAGTTTTCTCCACTCATACATCATCTTTTTGGTTGTCCCCTTAGCACTTTGTCTAATTTCATCGGCCAATGTCCCATTGGTCTCCTTGAGTTTGATGATAGGTCCAATGGCTGAATCAGTTCGCTGGGCCTTAACCAATTCATCATGGTCAAAAGCTGGCAAGGTATCGGGGGTACCACACTCAGCCACTCCATGTGCCACACCCAGGGCTGCAGCCCAAGTAACCTCCTGCATTTCCGCTGCTCTGCTACCTTCCCAGGCGGCAGTGACGACCTCTTGGGGCAACTCCTCCGTGCACTGACTGATGTACTGGTCAACGTCCAGCGGGCAGCAGGAGAGTGTGTCCGCATCCACATTACTTTTCCCTGGCCGATACTTAATGTTGAACCTGAAGTCGGCTAGTTCTCCCACCCATCTGTGACCCACAGCATTCAGCTTGGCGGTGCTGAGCACATACGTCAAGGGATTATTATCTGTATACACTGTTACGAATAAATAACAGCATATGTATCAACAGACTGTAATACCCTCACATAGCCACAAGGAAACCGGAACAAATATATATAAGCTGTATTAACCGCACCTGGCCACCAGATGGCAGCACACATAATACACTGGGGGCGGGCGCTCAACACTAGCCAATCAAAACATATTATGCGTCATAGAGGCCACGCCTGCCCAGGTACTATCGAGGGCACGAGCAGCGAGGGGGCAGAAACTCTAGAGGCCGCGTATCTGTTAGATATCCAGCTAAGAGTCGCTCCACGCGTGAACTATACAATACCCCTCCTTTTGCTTCATAGATAATATACCTAAAGCTAAACAAATAAAGTGAGTTAAAAGCGATCCTGTGTCGGCGGCCTTCTTCCTCAAAGAACATCACAACAACACCGTGAAATGTGGTGCGTAAAACAGATCATCACAAGTCTGTAATTCTTCTCTGCAGCGGTAAGTGTTCGGGAGCCATAACCGATAACTCTCATCCTCCCGTCCTGCCGCTGGTACAGGACTGCTCCTAACCCTTCCTCCGAGGCATCTGTATGTAATGTGAAGGGGGAGTTGAAGTCTGGGTAAGTGAGAATTGGGGGAGTCATCAGGGCCCCAATCAATTTGCATAGCACTTGCTGGTGTTTTTCCTTCCAGATCACAGGGGTTCGTGAAGGCAGCTGCGCACCTTTCTTCTTCCCTGCTTTGAGTTTGTTGTGTGGGGTCTCAGTGATAGCATCTTTAACCTGCAGCAACTCATAAAGTGGCTTGGCGATCCTGGAAAAGTCTTGGATATAGGCTCTGTAATAACTCAGGAAGCCCAGTACATGACAGAGATCTCCAATCGTGGCCGGTGGCTTGTCCCTCAGAACACACACAGCATCCAAATCTTTCGGATCAATCCGGACACCATCAGCAGACACTAGCTGACCCACATAGCGAACCTCCGGCTTGAACAGCTCACACTTGGTTGGTCTTAGCTTGACGCCATGCCTTTGGAGGGCTTGAAGGACTTTTCTCAACCCTTCCACATGTTCCTCAAAGGTTCGGGCATAGCAGAGGATGTCGTCCAAGTATGGCACACAACATTCATCCCTTAGGGAGTCCAGCATTTCCTCCATGCTTCGTTGAAATGCGGCTGGGGCGTTGGTCAGGCCGAAGGGTATCCTCACCCACTCGTAGAGCCCCCAAGGTGTGATAAATGCTGTCAAGTGACGTGAGCCTTCCGCCATGAACCCTTGATGGCACGCCTTCCCCTGATCGAGAATTGAGAACCAGCCGTAGCCACCAAGTGTGTCCATGAGGTCCTGGATTCTAGGCAGGGGATGCCTGTCAGGGACAGTCTTCTCATTGAGAAGTCTATACACAGCCTCAGTGTGCCATCCTTCTTTCGGATGCACACCACTGGAGCTGAGTACAGGGATTTGGATTTAACAATCCAGCCTCTTGCCAGGAGATCTTGGATGTATTCCTTGACCTCCTGATACAAAGGTTTTGGCACTGAGGTGTACGACCTCTGAACTGGTATGTCATCCTTGAGTGTTATGGACATTTGTAGGCTCGGGATGGATCCCATGTCGTCGTCACTGCGAGCAAATGCCAATGATTCCTCGAACAGCATCTTCCTCACAATGCTCTGCTGCGCCTCTTCAAGGTGAGCTAGATCAACTGGGGATCCCACTTTTCAGCTGGCTCACTCTGGCTGGTGCTTGGGTGAGTCTGGGTGTTAATGTTGTTAACCTCTGTGTGATTTGTCACTTCAGGTTGGTCTGTCTCCATTATTTTGTCAACGGATTGAATACTCCTCAGCACAGTCTTTCGACGCAGGACCATGCAGGAACATACACCATTGCTGGTGTAATTTGTGATGGGGATGCTGACAAAGGGGCTTTCTGTATTACAGACCTCCACCAAACCATCTACAATATCAAGTTGTTGTAACTGTGACTCTTCTTGATTGGTTTCAAATAGCCAAACAGCCTCAATGGGGTCGAGATGGGATGGAACTTTACATTTGACATGGGCCACCTGCCCAGCACGGATAACAACATCATGTAGTCCAACTTTGACCATGGCTTCGCCCAGTCTAGTGACCGGCTGCATTTGGATGAGGTTAACAATTGTGGTTGCCTTGTCTTCCTCAATCTCCATAGCACTACAGAGCAGACTGACAATGGTGGAGACCACACATCCTCCGTTCTTTTGTGCTTTTACAATGCGCTCAACCACATTGTATCCAAGAAGAGGACGTTCAAGGGACACATTTACTACCAGGAATGGCACTTCGATAGACAAGTTGGGGTCACTGTTTCCCGGTAAGTTCACGGTCATCTCCAACCATCCGTCATAATGTACAGGTGTTCCAGTCACAGCCAAGACATTGAGAGGCTTGGTTCCCAGGAGCTCATCCAGAGGTCGGAGTTGGTGTCCAGGTAAGTATGTTTTCCTCCAATTGTGGTCAACAATACTCACTTGTGAGCCTGTGTCAAAGAGTGCAGTAGTAGCATATCCATTCAGGTAGCATTTCAGCAAGCATTTCTTCCCCACCAGTTCAGCTACTCGGGCCTGTGCAGGTTGAGTCACTTTATTAGAGGTTGCACAGGTCGCATTCACGTTACTGACCTCGGTTTGTTTTGTCTTGGTCGCGTCTTTGAATTGCATGTGAGTGTTAACACTTGGTGATCTCAATGCCGAGGGCCGAGGACCGTCTCCCTGTGTTCATCCCCTCAGACACCCCACGGCCCTGTGTCCAGCTTCTCCGCATTTAAAACAATGTGGGCAGTCGGTGACCCCCTGCTCTCGACATCGTATACATCCACGGGGTCTGTCTTCTCGGCGGAATCGTGGTTTGGGCCCAGTGGAGTGGATTGAGGACTCAGTGGACCTTGACCTGGCAAGAGACTCAACCAAGCTGGTTAAAGTCTCGACTTGAGTTGTTAAATCTTGGATCGTTTTGGTTTTACCTTTGGTTTTGGAATCAGGGGTGGTTTGTTCTCTGTCTTGAGTCACATCAACCTGAGCACTTCGGACGGCTGTCCCTTTTTGACGTGTAGTATGACCCAACTGTCGTTGTCGCTCATTCTCCTCACTCATAACCGTGATCACTTATTTCAGCAACATCTCATCTGAAACACTTGGGTCAGCAAGGAGAGGTTTCAGTTCAGTTCTCATTTCACTGTATTTTGGAGAAAGGCCCTGGTGGATGGCTCGAAGAAAGACAGTTTGGACATTGCCTGGATCATATTCAATGTCAGCATTAGCACGTCATGATGCAAACAACACTTTCTGTTTCAGTCCGATTGCTCGATAGAGAAACTATTGAGGGGTTTCATGGTCATGCTGACGGGGTGCTCATTAACTCTTGGAAGAGCTCCGTACTGTTTCTCTCGCTCAGGTGGGACTGAATAAAACTTTGCAGCTGAATCAGTGTCATTTTATCCATGTTGATGAGCATGAATTGTCCGGGCTTGATGATACGGAAGATGCCTTGAATAATTTCACTTTCTGTGTGGTTACTCATTAGGCCCTCTTCAATCTGCTTACACAGACTGCTGTAGCTGATGTCGGATGCATGGTCACCTACATGACCCCCGTGGATTTTGAACTCCCTGCGCTGCAACAATGACAAATCCCTTAAGGAGAACATAGCATCAGCCCTACTGTGTGCTGCACTAGCAGGTTGGTATGTGTGGGTGTGCTGTGTGGGTGTCATGAAACGTGGCTCTGTGGAGGACGGTTGATCAGGTGTGGTAGAAGCAGGTGAAGTCTGACATGCTGCTAACTTCCTACTCAACTCTTCATAACACGACAGTAACTTTTGATACTCATTGGTTTGTGTTTCAGCCCTTAGCTCGGTGCTAGTTGTGTCACTGTGTGTTACACCTGGGTGAGTACTGCTTAAAACAGAAGGCATTGACCTGTTAGTTTCAACCTGGGACTCTACAGGCAAGTTCTCAGCATTAGCATTCACAGGTGCGTATTCAACATCATCATTCACAGGCAAATTCTCAGCATCAGCATTCACAGGTGCATATTCAACATCATTCACAGGCAAATTCTCTCTAGCAATTTCTTTAACAGCTCTGAGGTCAAAAACCACATCTCTCAACTCTAGCAGCTAAGAGAGTCCCTCGTCTTCTTTGACCAGCAAGGTTTCACTTTGCATATATGAACAGAGGTAGTTAAAACAACTTTCTTCATCACTTTCATTTACTGTAGATGAGTCAAGACCTGGTAACTGGATATGCCGTGTCAGTTCAAACAGTTTGTGTGCTGTTAAAGCGTGTAGCTCCTTCTTTATTTCCCATACAAGCTTCTTCCTCTCGACCGACATGTTGAGTGTTTCACTGTACCTTCACTAGTTGTTCCACTTGAAGAACCCTCGAAAACCTACGGGAACTGCAGAGATCCCGCCGTCGTACCAATGAAGCATTCGCTGCAGCTGTGGGCTACTGGAACGGTTGCTGGGGCTGTAGACACGACCCCTCGTAGCACACGCATCTCCTCACTGCTCCTCACAGCTCACATGATTCCTCCTGGCTCCCACGGCTCCTCATGTCTCACGCTGCTCCCAGTGGATCCTCACGGCTCGAACGTCTCCTCATGGTTCCACGCCCGCCGGCTGGCTGGTGGCGTCAATCCTGGGCTGGTAATCTTTTTGGGATTGGCATCACTTGACTCTGAAGACACCAATCCCAGCGGTGCCTCCAAAAATCTGTTACGGGTCCCGTGAATTGGGCCGCGTAGCAGATTATATATGTTGCTCTTTCAGCGACATACCCAACCTGAAATAAATAACAAACGAAGACACGGGCACGTCACGTCTTTCCTCTCCGACAGCACGTAGAAAGAGGACGGCCGTAACGCGACCCGCTCTGTCACACATTTCCGGTCGGCATCCGGCCCCCCCCGCCTCACACTGCCCCCTGCTGCTCGAAACACTGAACTACACCTGTGCTCTAAACACAATGAATCGGTTTTCCAACCACAATCACACATAGAATATATTCCTAACATAATTAAATTTGAAATCACCAATGTGATCACTCATGGGCATCACACTAGCTTTGCTGCCGAGGCATTTTTTCCTTCTCTTTTATCGCCTTTAGTGTTTATTTTCCATTTATTTTTCTCATCTATCCCTTTCACTGATAAATGTTGAGTTTTCGAGTTATTCGGTGGGTAAATTGCGATACATCTTGAGCGGTGGCAACTCAAAGTTGATAATATCCCCTTGATTGCTACCAGAGAGGACACAACACAGCATTATAGTGGGGCCTTGTTTTAAGGCATATATTTTAATTAACCTCTTCATCCGTAGGCCTCTTTCTCAGGTTTTTGCCAAAAATAACATACCCAAAGTGAATAGACTATATCTCCACAACTACAAGGGCTTGTAAGTTAATCTTGGTACCAACAGAAATATAACATGTGACATTGTTCTGAAAGTGAAATAATCAATGTGGATGCTATTGGATTAGAGTGAATAAAGCTAGAACACAGCATAAATGGAAGATTTAATTTCTGCCTGAAATAAATGTAATGTTTTCGAGTGAATACCACCTAGTGCATTATAACTTGGTAGCCCTTTAGCACTATAGGGCCATAGCACAACATCTAGAAAAAGGGACTGTTGGAATCAGCAGAGTCTCAGCTTTACATAAATACATAACTGTACATGCTAATAATTTTGTTTGGGGTTGGAATTGTTTCATTTAGCTAGCAATGGTTATGATAGACTAAAAGTTAAGAATCTAATTGTTCTAGGGGTGTATCACATGATGGTCGTCTCAGGATGAGGAGGTTAAACTATACGTTAAATACATTCTTCTTCACTTCCTTCCTTCATTCTTTCATTCATTCATTCCATCCTTTTTTCCATCCTGCCTACCTTCATCATTCTTTCCGTCATACCTTAATCATTCCTTCCATCATACCTTCATCATTCCTTCCTTCCATCCTTCCTGCCTTTTATATACATACTTACTTGCTAACTTCCTCAGCTATTTACTTAGGTGCATATTTACTCACGTGTATCTTATTTACACACTTACGTGTAATACTTACGTGCACATTCACTCAATTTTATTTACTTCTATTTACGTAGTTATTGACTTGCATATTCATGTGATCTCTGTAGGACTGATGGGCCAGGAGCTATCAAACTCTGTCGTCTCAAGCGTTGGTAAGTGATTTACCACATGTACCTTTAGTCCCACATGCACACTATGTGCTGTATTACTGTAGACACTCAACATGCCAACCTTACTTTTAGATAACCTGCAAGGCTACAGTATCACTAAAGAGAGACGCAACATTTACCTTTATTAAGTCTCAGTAGGCTACCTACAGTATCGCTGCATAGACATTTACCTTTAGTCCCTATAAGGTTAAATGCTGTATAATATCTGTAAGGCTATCTGCAGTCAATGTAGTACACATTTACTCCAAGATTTACCCCAACATGCTAACTGAATAAACGTAAACGTTCCTTTAGCGCAGATATGGCTATCTACACTAGTATCACTATAGAGACACCACATTTACTGTTATCTAGGCTACGGCAATGTATTTAAAAAAAAAAGTGTGTTCAAAATTGTAGGCAGAGGCGGAATAAAATAAAGGCACTCGGCTTGGCAATATGCTTCTGCTCCACCTGCGGTGTGGAAGTTCTCATTGATTAGCATGGGAGTGGTGGGTATCAGAGACTCAAGGTTTACCTTGACTCCCCTCTTCTCCACCAGGGAATGTGGGCTATGGTAACCACTGTAGCTCCCCAGGTCTCATGTCTCCTGGAGGCCTGACCAAGAACATGCAGTCCAAGAGCCCCTCCCCCATGACCGTGAACCGCAAACCTGACCTCCGACCCCTGCTGCCCCCCACCAACAAGAACAACATGGCCGCCATGGTGAGACGTTCCCTCAGCCTCTAGATAGATAGATGGATGAATGAATGGATGGGATGGAAATATAGATATAGATAGATATATAGATTTAATCCCAGATTAGAAGTACACCCCCCCTTGAGGTTAAAACAGCTAAATTATGTCAAAGTATAGTGTAAAAGTACCAATGTGGCTGTGTTGTTTTGTTTCTTCTTCTTCTTTTTGTTAATTATAAGTGTCCACCAAATGGCATCTATGATTGACTTTTATATCTGACACATTGTTTCCCTTCTAGAATCAGAGGATAAACCACTCCCAGACTGGCCAGACACTGACCACACCCGCCGTCTCCATAGCAACACCGGGCCTACCTGGCCATGCCATGGGGGGGTACCCCTCCCCACTGTCTAGCTCCTACGGCACAGGTGTGTATGAAACCCTTTAATTAAATGACATAAACCTCTAGATAAGAGCATAATACAGAGTTATCACAGGTTGTACTATGTAGTATGTAGTATGGCATCAATACACTGCTAGGGTTATGGGTTCAATTCAAGTTAGGTTCTAACTCACGGGTATTGTGAGAACTTTGGGTGGTCCACCAAATGGCATAAATTCTTATATGATCAAGAGGTGCATGATTGGTTAGGGTGTCGAGTTGTCTCCCAGCCAAAAGGGTTCTGGGTTTCAAAACCCAATGTCCGCAGTCCACCTGTAGGCATCCTTGGGCATGATGTTGCCTGTGGAGTGTGTGTGGTTGATAGCTGGTTTACAGCCTCACCTGGCCCAAGCCAGACTGATCAGACTCTGGGGGCTGGGTGAGGCTGTGGTGTGCAGCCTCATGGCACTCAGGATAAACCAGCTATCACCAATCATGGCACCCAGGATAAACCAGCTATCACCACACACTGAGAGAGTGGGGGCTCTCTATCATGAGAGAGCCACTCTCATGATAGCATGTTACACCTGCTCAGCTTGTACCTTCTCCAATAATATGGATATACTCTCAAACAACATCTACCTTTGTCGGAGGGCCCCAGCAAAGGCCCACATATGTGGCGTGTGGCAGCAAACCATTGCTACAATGCTCAAACCCCTATCTGCTCCTAATGACATAAAGGGACTATATAGTAAACAGTAATGTTATTATTATCTGTGTGTTTTTGTCCGTCTGCTTCAGAGTACTCCCTCGGCGGTGACTTGTCGTCTCTGTCTGGGTTTGGTGGCTCTGGCCTTGTGGTCGGTTTACATAGCTGGCAGCAGCAGCAGCAGCTACAGTCCTTACAGCACCCCACGCTGGGCCACATGGGGTGAGCTGTGTGTGCGTGTGTGAACACACACAGCCATGTTCATCTCGTTTGACATCACTTATGTTTCCATTGGGTGTTTGAGTGTACTTTCTTTTCTTTGTGCATAGTCCCTGCTTGTTGTTCTAGAACAGAAGGTCTTCAACAGGGGGTCCCGCGGAGGTACTGCAGGGGGGTCGCGAAAGTCTTTGGTTGATTAGACTTTTTTTTATATTCCCCCCGCAATTTTTTCCACAAATTAAATGTCTTTAAATACACATTAACATGAATCCAACACACTGTAGTGACAAGAAATGGAGGCAGATGATGTCTTTCAGTCAGCAATGCACACATTCAGCGACACACAGGAGCTCTTTCAAGCTGGGCACCGGTTCATTCACAACATGTTCCATCAACGAGGAATCAGAATCAGAAATCAGAAATACTTTAATAATCCCAGGGGGAAATTACTTTTGTGTTACATTACTCCATATTAGTAGACATACATATATATATATATATATATATATATAGATATATGCAAATAATCGCACATTTTTATCAATTCTAAATGTCCCCTTGATTTCTTTTTGTCCCATTATTTTTTCTCATTTTAATGCTCTTATCAACATGGAAAAGTGGATCGACTTGCTTTGTGCAAGTCGTCGCCTGGCTCTGACGAGGGGTGCGGAGAATTCGCATCAGCTGTGTGCTTCCAGCCATCAAGTGGTATTTCAGACTGGACGTGGCTGCGATGTGTTAGCTCAGTTCACAACGACAAAACACACAGATCACTTTGGGTCTTGTCAATGGAACCATTTGGTAACTTTTTAAAAGTAAACTTTCCATTCAGAAATATTATTGGCATCCATTTTGGTGCCTCGCGCTCGCCATCCACTCAAAACGTAACGTCTGCTACTCTTAAAACAAGTGTGTGCAGCATGCCTGTTGTTTGTTTCCCGCTCTAGCTAGATCCGGTGTGGTGTGTAAGTTTTTGACGGAATGAGGGCTGTGTGAGTGCGCGTGCGTGCGTGCGTGTGTGTGT
>JAOPHQ010001108.1:0-12260 GCA_030340625.1 Merluccius polli | reverse complement strand
AATAATACACAGTGCAGGGAGAGGCAGAAAACCCAGTGGGCTTATTTGAAGCTAAATAATAAATGTTACTATTTCACAATGTTATAGAGAACACAAAATTAACATACAGAAAATAAATGACGACATAAAAGTGATGCTTGTAGCGTTTTGTTTTAAACATACAATTGTATTGTTTTTACGAGAACTTTTGCTATGAGAGCGCTTTTTTTTTTGAAACTATTGTTATGAACTTTGATCTAACTAATTGTGTTTCTCCCGCTGACATCCTTTCCTTTGTTCTCATTCAGGATATTATGGAGACACAGATGTGTGTGAGGGCTCTCTACGACTACCAAGCAGGTCTGCTGTCATTTCTTTCTTTCTTTCTTTCCTCTTCTCTTCTTTCTTTATTCATTTTATGTGTCACACAAATGTATCTACTTTACATTTTTCATATTTTTTCGCCATTATCATGTTGTCCCGTCGGTTTTTTCATCTTATTTATTTATTTATTTTTTACAGAGGACGATTCGGAGATCTCCTTCGAACCTGGCGACATCATCAGTGACGTGGAAACGGTGGACAAAGCCTGGTGGAGGGGATGCAAAGATGGCCGCCAAGGCCTGTTCCCTGCCAACTATGTGGAGACTATTTAGGCAAATATTCAGACAGTCGCAACAGCACAGCAACATAACAGGACACACAAACACACACACCTCAGGGATGCAATCTCCCCATTCATTTATCATAACATACACTTTTTACATTATTCCAGCACTGTAATGTTGTTATATATGTTATACAATGTATTTGCGGAGCAATACATTACTACAGCCATGATCACACACACCCCTAAAGAAATATATAGCAATGACCTTGGAGGCTCCAACCACAATGAACAAATCCCTATTGAGTTGATGGAGCCCTGTTTGTGCATATTCAAACTATAGTAGATGTATTCATTCATTCATTCATTTATTCATTAATTCACGCATTCATAATTCACTCTGCGATACAGTCCCTTTTCTAATCCCATGCTTAGTGGTGTGTGGAGGTGAAGATTGTGAGCCCTGCTCAGAATTACTCTAAATTAATTGACTTTTTTTTTGTATTAAATAATAGCATGCCTGTATTTAAGATGGCTAAAGAGGGGCTATGCTACAGTATTGTATTTGCTTTTTGTATAGGGTATGACATAACATGTGTTGGTTGTTAAGTTTCTCTCAATGCTTCACAGTACTGTTCAGAGCCGGCATCACAACAAAGGGACAACACATCTATACAAGCACTGAACTTAGGATCCATTTCTCTCCGCTCTCGCTCCGTTTCTTCATAACAGCTTGTATTTAGTTCATGAATGTGATGTTTTTATTATACAATTATGTCTGTAATCTCATTGTTCCCAAGCTATTTGACTTTTGCAGTATATTGACACGATATTGACATTGCGGTAATAGATGCAATAGAAATAATGTATTTTCTCATAATACCCATCAATACTGTTTGTATGATTCTTTTCGGCCACGGATAAACAGTTACTATTGTTTGATGTTGTGTTTGTTTTTTGCAGGAAACCATAATTGTGTAGATTTCCAAATATCCGTTGAAGTGTGTGGAGGAGTCTAACCTTGCATTCCCTTCTACTTTGAGATTTAGAAACAAACTTGAATCAAATGTTCATTGGTATAAACCTAAGGAAAAACCAGGAGGAGAATGACAACCAACCAACCAAACAAAAGAAAAATGTTGGTCATAATCACGTTGCGATACCAGTGTTATATGGTAAAATAAATAATGACATTTAAATGCTTAAACCAACATCATTTAGCTTGTATTATTCATCACCATTACATTATGAAGCATAATAATGCACTGTTACAAATATGGTTGTAAAAAATAAAGTGTCATTGTTTTAAAATATACAGGGTACTGTTCTATTTCATAAAATGGCACGATTCACAGTAATTACTATTGATTTACATTTTTAATGCATTGATAATTAGACTGTTTATAGTTCTGCAATGATTATGAATTATGAATAGGCTATAATAGGACATTAAAAATAAAGGCACTAATACAAATAAAAAAAAACAATGTCCTTCCTACAACTATTGACAGCGCAGCTATTTAGCTCTAGTAATCTTTAAGTGCATGAGTGCATTACAAAACATGCTTTAATGGTAATATCATGTAAGTATACTATACCGAAACAGCCTTCGCACGTTACGACCCACTGATGCCATTTTAATTCTTTGGTGCATTTTTATGGAAGCAAAGTATCGATGATCAACTGTTAATGTTTTCCAATGTCAGTAACGCCATAAAACCATTGTTTAACATATGCAATATACATATTTTGCGTTCATGATAAAAACTAAAGTTAGTTGGCTGTAGTACCCGCTGGTGACCTATAGGGGGAGACATTGCCTCACCCGTCGTGTGGCAGCCAGAATGAACCCACTGGAATCAACAGACACTTGGAGACACCAGGCTCAATATTTTGGCAGCCAAAGAGGAGGCTTATTGTTACACACATTTCAGAAGGAGCATATCCAGACATTTCCAAAGCTAAAAATTGCTAATACCGCTACACCTCAAACACGATTACGCCGCAAGGTAATATGAGTGATTAAATGTGACATTAAGATCGCTTAACTAAACACCTTTAATAGCCCACCTTTTCTTGGTGGGCTAGCTTTACATTTCGGCAGCGCGGGTTAAAAAGCAGTGTTTGGCAGCTCGCTCCCGTGTCTGAAAGAGAGAGAGGTAACTTTGACATGTCTCTCGCTCCATCTGATTGATGCCTGTTGACTGTAGACTGATTTAATTCTCTCCAACAGAGTATTTTGTCTAGGTTTCCCCAGAAGGCTAATCACTGGGTGATTATTTTTATAGAGTTGATAGGCTTGTTATGAAACTGCTATTAAGTTGCCTTCAGAAGCCAATCAGAGAAATGCAAGACTCACGCGAAGAGAAAAATGTAAACTCAAATTTCAACTGCATTAATCCAAACTTTCTCTTTTTTTTTTTCTTTTTTTTGTGCTCAAAACCTTGTTAACATAATATTAACAACCTTTCCGCGTGAGTGAGTGTGTGTGTGTGTGTGTGTGTGTGTGTGTGTTTCTGAGTGTGTGTGTGTGTTTGCCTGTGTTTTTCGCTTGCAACCGTTTGTGTGTGTGTGCACAACAACAGATATCTGTGGCGTGTTTAGACAGCTGTGACCAAAAGTGTGAAGGCAAATGTATCTTGACAGTATGTGTGTGTGTGTGTGTGTGTGTGTGTGTGTGTGTGTCCCACCTCCTCCATTTTCCATGTTGCCTCGTCCGCCTGTCCTGGTGGTCATCCCCGGCAGAACGCTGGAGATCTGTTGTCTCATGTGATTAGGCTGAGTGATAGGGAGACCCCGCTACATGTGGCGGTCTTGTCTCCATCAACTTTCTATCCTCCTTCCCCTTCTCCATTGTCTGGCGCCGACGACCTCCAGCAACCCAACACAATCGGAATGAAATCTCACACACACAGTGGGGGGAAAACTAAGAGCATGTCTACAACCACTTTTGTCCCTGAGACATATATGCGCGCTCGCACACACACACACACACACACATACACCCATGAGCGCGCATACACACACGCACGCTGAGCGCACTCACACACACAAACACACACACACACAAACTCATGCGGGGTGAACCCACACACACACACACATGCAAGCACATGCACACAAGCAACCTGTTCCCCCGCCCCTCCACGCTCACACACAAACACACACACACATCCACAGACGCACGATGACCGCACACACACACACACAAACTCATGCGTGTGAACACACACACACATGCAAGCGCATGCACACAAGCAACCCGTTCCCCGCCCCTCCACACTCACACACACACAAACACACACACGCGCACACACACACACACACACACACCCACACACACACACACACACCCGCACACACCCACACTATCTGTTAGCTAATTGACAGGCCCTATCTGGCCGGTGGTTGGGTGGACTGGCATCTGAGGTGCAGTGTGGTGGGGAAACGCCACTCATTGTGGGGTTATCAACACAAAGGCCAACGACAGCCAGCTAATCTGACCTGGCTGACAATGGCTGGTGGCTCACAGACGCTGTCTCTGTACCAAGCAGACCCTGGCCGCCTCTTTACGGTTTTTATCCACATGCACAGACCACATACACACACACACACACACACACACACACACACACACACACACACACACACACACACACACACACACACACACACACACACACACACACACACACACACACACACACACACACAAACGTGCACAGGATTCCTTGTTGTTTTAAAAAAAAAAAGTAATTCATCCACGCTGTCACCGTCTAAACGGTACGTGCCGTAACAGTATGGTTCATTATGTTGTCTAAAGTGTTAAAGCGGCATACTTAGAATATCAGCGTTTTTCTATTTCTTTCTTCACTTACCTCAGATTTACCGTATACATATATTATATAAATGCATGGAAAGGTAAGCCTATTCCACACACACACACACACACACACACACACACACACACACACACACACACACACACACACACACACACACACACACTAACCTCTCCCAAACAACCATACCACACACACACACACACACACACACACACACACACACACACACACACAAACAACACACAACAACTTTCCATAAAGTAAAGATATGCTGTCCTTGCTCAAGGGCGCTCAGGGGTTGGTGGTTGTCACATGTCCTTCTGGCCGTAGACCGTAACGCGGAGAGGGCTATTGTCATGTCTTAAGTGCTGTGAAATGTATGCCCAGCCAGCGTGCAAGGTTAACCTAGCTTAGGCACACAACAGGCCGCTCTAAATAGACACGATGCAGCCCTCTGTCCATCTTACCGAGAGAGAGAGAGAGAGAGAGAGAGAGAGAGAGAGAGAGAGAGAGAGAGAGAGAGAGAGAGAGAGAGAGAGAGGCGGGGGGGGAAAAGGAAGAACAAGAAGAACAATGAAAAAGCAGACGGTCGGTGAAGACCGGTTGGCAACATCTCCCTCCTCGGGATCACTCCTGACATGATTCCCAAGGGGATTTTCTGTTTTTTTCTGTTTTTTTCGACGCCAGCATCGCCATGTAATCAGCCAACATGTGGCATTGTGATCCAATCACAGATTTGTTTCCCCCCCCCCCCCCCTTTTTCTTCTATAGTTGGTGAATGGGTAAATCTCTTGGTTCTATTGTGAAGAAAAAATCTTCAAAGTGGTTGGAAAGCCACGGGGGAACATTGGTTGTTAATTAATGCAACAGACGGATCGGAAATGCTTTATTTTTCTATGTTTTTTTTATTTATTTTTTTCCGCTCAAAGATGAAAACAAGAATTAGGGCTTTGAATTCACCAACCGCCTTGTCCAAATCTCGTCTTCAAGCCCGCTTTCCTGGAAATCTGGAAGATAGATATTAACTTGTTCTCTCCAAAACTAGTGATCTTCATTAAATGGTATTCGTCCTTTGTCCCTTCCTCTCTGTTTTAGCTTTTTTGATTTTTTTTTCTCAAATAATTTCTGTTCCCTTACAGTAAATTAACTTGAGGCATATTTTTACCTAAATCGTTTTTTTTTTTTTCCCCTGTCAAATGCGAACAAGTTTTAAACTTGGCAGAGCCAATCAAAGGAAGACAGAGCAAGAATCACATTTTTTTTTAATAATAATAATTAAAATCACATTGTACAAAACTTGTAAAACACAGACACACAGACACACACACACACACACACACACTCAACACACACACACACACACACTCAACACACACACACACACACACACTCAACACACCGCCTGGAGAACAGTTGTCACTACTCACTGAATTTCTCTCAAACCATTTCACAAGTGGCCACTCCCGGAGTGACGCCAGGGGGTGGATGTGTGTGTGTGTGTGTGTGTGTGTGTGTGTATCTATGTGCGTGTGTGCATGTGTGTATGTACTGTTTACTGTGTGTGCACGCGTATTACGAAGGGGCATGGCCGTGGTGCTGTGTGAAAAAGGCCCGGTATGACAATCAGATGGAGTCAAGCGTAATGTGCAGCCGGGGCCCGAGACACAAGCGAGCTGCGATAATGTGAGACATCTTCTCTCTGGGCTACAGGCGTCTCCGGCGAGACCCGATGGGGGAAAACATTGTTTGTTTCTTGCCACCGCTCCCGCGTGCGATTAAGCCACCAGGACAAAACTCAGACAAGAACCTAGAAAGGAATGCTGTAAATTAAATTCATTGCACAAAAAAAGAAAAAAAAAGAAAGAAAATAAACAATGCCGGAAATAAAGAAGCAAAATATGAATTAAATTAATTCCCTTAACAAGACAGCGGGTGTAGAATGGGGGGGCTCCTGCTGCTGCTGCTGCTGCTGCTGCTGTGGTAACTGGAGTATCGTCGGTGATTGGTTTGTAAAGCAGGTACATATATCTTAGCGTGAGACAATCGGAGACAGCCCCCTTGGCGCCGACCCCCGTCCCGGGGAGAAGCGTGTGCGAGATCGAGAGCAAACAACTAATAATTAATATCGTGATTACACAGGCTGCCACAACACAGGCTGCAGACACAGACAGACCTTCAGGCGGCCGAACGGCGACCTGACCAAGACCGATAGCGGAGGAACACAGGGGCCCATTAGCAGCCTGAGCTTATACACCTGTCCATACACAAACACATAAATGCACACACACACACACACACACATGCACACACACACACACACACACACACACACACACACGTGCACACACACACACACACACACACAAAGGCAACGTCTGACATTTCCTCTTTCAAAGAACATCACAAAGAACGCCTTTCCACAGAGGTGTCTGCGCTCTGAAATAAAAGTAATTTATAGTTTTGTTTGATCTTTAACAAGGACAATACACAGAGGTGATTCTACAATCGCATCTTCTACGAGAGCATAGCACATGTGCTTTTGTGGCTGACCACACAGGATATATATATATATATATATATATATATATATATATATATATATATATATATATATATATATATATATATATATCAAACATCATGTAAATTAAGTCCGTTTTTTTGTGTTTGTTTTTGTGTGTGTGTGTGTGTGTCTTTACACATGGTAACAGTTACTTTCAGTTGATCTGCTGCAGTCCCAGCAACAATGAATCAACCTTCCCGGCTGTTTACACAACATCTTTTTTATTCATGTCTTGGTCCCTGGGTGTGACAGGAATGTGACGTGATGACGAGGACGTGGGTTTAAGTCCACGGCAGGACGGTGGACTCGTAGCAGGGCAAACGTGTTGGTCGTGAGAGAGAGCAGCAGATTTGCTGTATTTTATTCCTCGGTGAAGGACATTAGCAGTTACAGTTTGTACGCATATTCGATTTCATCCTCTTGCATTATTTTCCAATGCATGTGTGTGTGTGTGTGTGTGTGTTTACAGCCACGCGGTGCTGTTCGCCATGCATCTGTTTAGCCTCAAAAAAGCGTCTCCCCCTCAGCCCACTAACCTGTGTGTGATACCTACCTGCCGCGTGTCGATGGGATGCTGTAATCCGTATATGTACAAAAAACAACAAAAAAAAAAGTCTGTGAACAATGCCGCCCGGCTAGCTGTCCGCTATGCACGTGAATACAACCACATGTCCCTGAGCCATTACCTAATCCACACAGTGGGCCAAACCATATGGAAATGTCATGGTCACCCCCCCCCTAATTAGCAGCCGGGCTCTAGCTCCGCGCTCCACTGTGTGTGCAGCATGCCGAAGGTATGCAGGGGTTTCCATCATGGACCCTCCCTTTATCTTTTAATACGACCGGCAGTGTTGCCTTTCATTAGGGCGCATCAGGCCATCACAATTAACACGTCCTTTTCTAAATGTTATGTTATGCTGGGTATGTTGTGCACAATCTCTGTTTCATAGTGTGTGTGTGTGTGTGTGTGTGCATGTGTGTGCGTGTGTTTTTAGTGTGAGTATGTGTGTGTTTGTGGGGGGTGGGGGGGAAGGATGGGTGTGTGTGTTTGTGTGTGTAAGTGAGTGTGAGTGAGTGAAAGAAAGAGAGAGAGAGAGAGAGAGAGAGAGAGAGAGAGAGAGAGAGAGCGTGTGTGTGTGTGTGTGTGTGTGTGTTGGTGTCTGAGTGTGTGTTTATGCATTTATGTGTCATTTAGTGTCAGAGTAAGTAAGTAAGAAAGCTTTATTTATATAGCGCTTTTCCAAACAAAGAAGTTACAAAGTGCTTTACATTACAAAAGTACAATAACATGGAAATAAATGTTATGTTATGCTGGGTATGTTGTGCACAATCTCCGTTTCATAGTGTGTGTGTGTGTGTGCATGTGTGTGCGTGTGTTTTTAGTGTGAGTATGTGTGTGTTTGTGGGGGGTGGGGGGGAAGGATGGGTGTGTGTGTTTGTGTGTGTATGTGAGTGTGAGTGAGTGAAAGAAAGAGAGAGAGAGAGAGAGAGAGAGAGAGAGAGAGAGAGAGAGAGAGAGAGAGAGAGAGAGAGAGAGAGTGTGTGTGTGTGTGTGTGTGTGTGTGTGTTGGTGTCTGAGTGTGTGTTTATGCATTTACGTGTCATTTAGTGTCAGAGTAAGTAAGTAAGAAAGCTTTATTTGCATAGTGCTTTTCCAAACAAAGAAGTTACAAAGTGCTTTACGTTACAAAAGTACAATAACATGGAGGGGAAAAAAGGAAAATAAATGTGTGTGTGTGTCTATAATACCACTGCACCCCATATATTGTATTGACATTACCAGAACATGATGGGAATATTGACAGGCACGTGTGTGAATGTGTGACACACAGACAGACAGACACAAGGAAAGACAGACAGACGGAAAGACAGACAGACAGGGGCTGATTAGCAACACCAGTAGGACCTGGGAGGTGTTACAGTTGGAGAGAGTTTTTAGGGTGTGTGTGTGTGTGTGTGTGTGTGTGTGTGTGTGTGTGCTCTGTGTGTGGTGCATGTAGGTTGTATCATGATTGTTGTATGTGGCGACAGCTTGTCAGACACAGCGGCACTGTTGCGACGTCAACTCCGGCTCATCTGGCTCTCATTTCACCCATTTAATTCACCCATTAGGTTCCTCTGAACAGCTTAACAATGGAGTTTAGCCCTCCAACAAACATTGTACTTGCGTTATTTTACCTGCGCTTTACGTATTAAGAGCCAAGTCATAATAATAGTAATAAAAAAACGATATGAACATGATAATTGTGTGTTTTTTTCGTTCACATCACCTGTATGTCATTATGCTTGCATCCAAGGCAGTCCCTCAAAAAAACACGTCGGAATAAAAACCAAAATAAACCCGTACAGAAAACATTGTCTCTTTATCGCTCAAAACACTTTCCTAGCGCTAAAAAATGCATCGCATCGCATCTTCGTATGGTGACGAACAATATCATAACAACATCTCTTTATGAGATTACCGACGGGAATGAGACGTTGTGATGCAGAGAGCAAGGGCTCCCCATTGGTTGCTCACGTTCGTTCGTTTATTTCTTTATATATATATATATATATATATATATATATATATATATATATCTATATTCTTCCCGAGCGCTGATGATGACACATCTGATCCCCGGTTTGCAGAGTTGCGTGTGTCGGCCCTCCTTGCTCCCCGTCGCCATGGCTGCGAGGCTGAGGATCATGGGTGCCATGTCACACTCTGCGGGGAGGTCGAGGCGAGCTGTATGCATAATGCCTCTGTGATGTGAGTGTGCTGTGTGTGTGTATGTGTGTGTGTGTGTGTGTGTGTGTGTGTGTCTGATGTGTGTGTGTGTTAGAGGGAGACAGTTGAGTGTGATGCATGTTTGTGTGCCTGTACACAAGTATGCCTGCGTGTGTGTGTGTGTGTGTGTGTGTTTATGTGTGTACGTGCATATGTGTGTATGTGTGTGTACGTGAGTGTGTGTGTGTGTGTGTGTGTGTGCATGAGTGTGTGCACTTCTCTGTCCAAGGATGTGGATGTGTGCCACTGGCGATATTAACACCAGTGCTTGCAGATGTCTTTGTTGCACAGAGCCGGAGCGCTTTTAGCATTTGTATTTGCGTCCATATGTGTGTGTGCGTGTGTGTGTGTGTGCGTGACAGATTTAAATGCACGGAAAGAAACGTGAATGAATGACATTGAAATGACAGTAATGAAACAGTCAATCTATGAGCGAACACCACTACCTGTCACCCTGGCGTGTGTAACGTGCCAGTCACCAGAGTCTTTGTCTCTCTGCAGTGATTCAAGTTCCTTCTATATGGAAGTTGTTGTACAGCCACACACAGACACACATTCAGAGGCCCAAGTTACAGTCATTTTAAACACATTTTTAAATGCATTGATTTTTAAAGGATAACTTTGGGATTTTTCAACCTGGACTCTCTTTTTTTCCCTCATCATATTGCGGACGACAATTTTCGCAATGGGTCCCAAGGAAAAGTCTCGCTCTGAACTCTCCTTGGCGAGGCCCGACACAATAACAATAACAGACCGGATCAAGTGAAAGGCAAAGACAAAGGTTTCATTTCTCTGTAGGGATCCTCTCCATAATTTTATCAGACACAAAATATCAACATAACAATCTGAGCCTGTCGTCGGTGGCAAAACAAGCACTTTTAGAGGACGCACATTGACGGGGCACTAATGCCCTATTTTTACATTGCTGCCCGTTTCGCGGCTGATAGCTGACGGCTGAAGCCCTCTGCACTCAATACCGGACCAATTGCAAAACTTGTTGTCCGCATTCGTCCCTGAGACCCAAAATGATGGGAACATAGGGTCCAGGTTGAAAAATCCCCAAGTTATCCTTCAAGGTCAAATTACTTTTTGTGTGTGTCTCTGTTTGTGTGTGTGTGTGTGTGTGGTGTATATGTAGTGCACACAAACAGATCCCACCACACACAACAGTGTGTGTGTGTGTATGTGTGTTGATGCTATACTTCCGACTCATTTTTCTCCCCGTAAAACAAGGCAATGAAAATCAACGGCACCCCCCCCACGATAGCACAACCGACCCAAAACGTCACGGCTGTCCCAGCTGTGCCATTAAATAAATTCATAAATGACCCGGCCTACAGTGTAATCACCCATTAGAGGCTGGAACATTGCACAGTATGGTCGCCGTCCAACAACGATCCATTCTGCAGTCCAGGCCAAAGAGCAATCATATTACACGCGGAACGAGTATGGAAATTGTGATGTCTTCATGCAAAGATATGAATAGTGGGGTCCTAATAGCTGCGGTTTTGCCCGAATGATCCCCTTTGATCCGACCAACAGTTGGTTTTGGAATTGCCTCTGAATTGCTTTAGCCGTCCTCCGTGAACAGAGCGGAGGAATAACGTAAGACAAATAATGTAAGGTGTACGGTTTCTGGAGGTGTAGTCACGTCGCTTTTAGGGTAATGGACAGGAGCAGGCCAGGCTCTCTGTATGCCACCTGGAAATAAATGTAATTATACTTCACAGGAAACACACTCCGATCCATATACACACACCTACACACGCACACACACACACACATGCACACACACACACAGAAAAACACACACACACACACACACACACACACACTAGTAAAAAATAAGGATGTTCTTTGGAAGCGAGGACACAGAAAACTGGCGTGTGCGGTGGACTTATAAATACTCATCACACTGAACAACATGTTCTGTTTTGATGTAATTGCGGTGCTGGAAGAGCCTGCTTTAGAGGCAGGCTCTTGGGCAAGCGTCGCCGGGTCTTTAGCAAGGGATTTAGTGAGGAAAACGCTCGCACCTGGCAGAGCTTGGCATGTGGAGGAGGAGAGGTGGGAAGGTAATAAAGACAAACCAGCACACGGGGAGAGTGAGAGAGAGAGAGAGAGAGAGAGAGAGGGGAAAGTCACAACGCAGGAAAATATTTAAAAATAAGTGGGTAAGGGAGAGAGAAAGACAGTTAAGATCCATGCTCACGTATATATAACAGCGCTCACGTTCGTGTTTGCGACAAGAAACACACACACACACACACACATACAAGGTGCACAGACACACACACACACACACACACACAATACAGCGTGTCGAGGACAGAACACCTGGACTTGATGAGTGCCAGATGTTGTGGCCTGTTAAGCCTGTTAAGCCTGGATAAATGGAAAACAAGCTGGGCACCAAGGAAGACACCACATCGATAATCTCAACCCAGCAGATACTTTACACCCCCCCCCCCCCCCCCCCTCCCCCCCCACAGCCCC
>JAOPHQ010001106.1:0-10684 GCA_030340625.1 Merluccius polli | reverse complement strand
CCCGGCCCTGCAGCAAACCCGACCATGCAGCCCCCGGCCCTGCAGCCCCCGGCCCTGCAGCCCCCCGGCCCTGCAGCCCCCCGGCCCTGCAGCCCCCCGGCCTGCAGCCCCCCCGGCCCTGCAGCAAACCCGACCCTGCAGCCCCCCGGCCCTGCAGCAACCCCTGACCCTGCAGCACCCCCGGCCCTGCAGCCCCCGGCCCTGCAGCCCCGGCCCTGCAGCCCCCGGCCCCTGCAGCCCCCCCGGCCTGCAGCCCCCCGGCCCGGCAGCCCCCCCGCCCTGCAGCAAACCCGACCCTGCAGCCCCCCGGCCCTGCCAGCCCCCCGGCCCTGCAGCAAACCCGGCCCCTGCAGCCCCCCGGCCCTGCAGCCCCCCGGCCCCTGCAGCCCCCCGGCCCTGCAGCCCCCCGGCCCTGCAGCACATCCAACATGTAGATCACCTTCATATCAACACCAACGACCAACATGACACACGTCATGAAACTAACGGCCGAAGCAGCCCTAGTCCAAAGGTCAGTGAAGCCACCGCTTAAAGGACCCTTAAAGGAGGCTGAGAGGAGACATTTGGAAGGACACACATTAGGCCTACAAATGCATTTTGTCGAAGAAGTCAAAGAAAAAATAAAAGAGGAGATTTGCAGCAAAAGGAAAAAAGCCTCAGCTAAACACTTAAATGAAGAGATTAGTTCCCCCTCGCGCTCCAGTTGGCGCCCTCAATAGACCCTCTTCCAGCGGGGAGCTCCTAGATAGGACCCTCCTCGCGTCCTCCGTCCTAACTCCTCGTTTCCCCCTTCCTTACTCCTCGTTACCTCGATACTCCTCGTTTCAGCGCCAGCAGCGACTACCAAAAACCTGGTTTATTTGCCTTCAAAAATAAATGCCAAATTTTGTAGGAATATAGGAAATTCAGCTGCGTTGTTTTCTTCGTCGCTGCGGGCCTGCGGGCCGCGCGAGGACGAGGCTGTGGGTAAAGTACGCATGTTATATACAGTCTGGGGTTTTAAAGGGACACACTGGGGACATTATTTCGCTAAATAGCTGCCCGACTGCGGCTTGAAGTCGTCTCCATGTGTCCTCCTGGCTGTTTGTGTGTGTCTGCTCGGAGAGATGAAGTCCCATGTTTGACTGCCCTCTTTAGGGGGTTCAACAAACTGCCTTCATCCCGGTTTGATATGCTGATGAAACGGACCCGCGAGACTCTAGCGCACTTAAATATGTAAAAAGGCTATCAAATTATATTTAAAAATAAAATACAAAATTAAAATCTATATTTATATTTATTTATGCCTGCCTATGTATTTATAATGTGCGGAGTGACGATACGGGGACCATGACTTTCATTACATGGTGTACAGCCTGGGCTCCTCATATTCAAGCCCAGAGCAGCTGTGTCCTCGTTAAACATCGGAAAATTGTAACGTGTTTTAAAAATGATAGGCTAAATAAAAATAAATGTATTTGACGGTAATGCAAAAAATAAAGCCTGAAATCAAGTCACTCAGTCCCATATCCCATGCAGAACTTTAAAGACACCTAAAATAGGCTACTAAATAAATAAATACATAAATAAATAGAAAACACACCATTTAATAAATTCAAAACATATTTGATGTAAGAGACTATTTTACACATATAAACGGGAAAACATACTTACTAGTGCTTTGTAACAATGCAATGGTTTATTAGGCCTATGTCTTTTGATTTGTGAATGTAGGCCTAGGCTATGTGTTTGTGTTTTTTTGTGTTTTTTATTTGTACAGATGTGAATGAATCATGTCTCCCAACCCCAGTAGAGCTACTGAAGCCCACAGTGACATTAACACAATTGCTTTTAAATTGTTTCACCTCCAAAAAGTATCACACAGACACACCATGCTTTGTTGATCATGATATCATGACCAAAAAAAACGTAAAAAAACAAAAACAAAAAAAATGTTATAATTTGAAATGTATATAAAATAAAAATATTTAAAAAATATATATAATTTTAACACAATACAACCAATTAAATCGAATGATCACTGAGACATGCACTTGATCAGGCACATGCAAAAAAAAAGGGGAAACATACACGTGCACACGCATGCATGCATGCATGCATGCATGCATGCACACATACACCCACGCACACACACACACAAAATTCAAAAATCACAAAAAAAACCATCCTCCTTTAGCTGAATAAACAAGGTTGACAAGCTGAGATGGATGAAGGTATGTAGATGTCATTTGTCTGTCAGGATCGCCTGTTTTTTTGTAATTTTTTCAGTTTCTTCACCCTGGAGTAAGCCCTGATTCACCCTCAGGTCAGCTAGGCCTCTCGCTCCACTGCTGCACATTCATTCCAGGGGGGGGGGGGGGGGGGGGGGGAATATTACTTACTTACAATTTTTACATCTTTAAACCCTATTATTCCTTATTAAATAAGACAGTTAACATATCATGGTGTAATAATTGTTAACAATCAACTTCATTAAGCATATATAGTAGGCTATATAATCCAACGTGTCCTTTGGTTTATACAGAGCCAATATACTTGTCAATATAATGGAGTGCCGAGTGTGAGAATGGAAGATATGGTAAGATAAAGTGTGTCCACCGGCTGCAGGGTGGAGTTGAAAGTGTCAACGTGACACATAACATGGTAACCACGTCACATCATGGTAACCACCTCACAACCACATCATGGTAACCACCTCACATCACGGTATCCATGTCACATCACGGTAACCACCTCACATCACGGTAACCACATCGTGGTAACCATGATGTCACATCACGGTAACTATGTGCACGTCACAGTAACCATGACGTCACATCATGGTAACCACGTTACATCACTGTAACAACCACCATCGCTAACTTAGCGTTCCCCCCGGACCACTCCCCCCTCCACCTTCCCTCTGCCTTCACTCAGGTCCAGCAGTATGGAGAGGCAAAACAACACACCACAGATACGTCTATGGATCCTTAAACACTAATACATGTTTTTGTATTTGCATGTTGCTTTTTGCCTGAGGATTCATTGTTGTTCTGATGCATGTTTTCGACCACAGGACCAGAACTGCATTTTGCTGGCAGCCTGTGTCCAATGGCCGCATGGCACCATCTTTGTCTCCTCATGGCTGTCAAGTATCAAGGCAGTATACCCTTGAGCAAGACACCTGGTGGTCGGTTGTTGCCTTGCATGATACATTCACATCGCCAGTGTGAACGTGTGCAGGCGATTATGAGGCCTAAAATATGCATTATTAGTATTTTCTGAAGTGCTTAGAGTGGGTGTTGCAGCTAGAAAGGTGCTACATAAGAACAGTCATATGGGGACATATTTGGCCAATGAATAGAAAGGAGACAGTTTTCCTTTTGTGAGGCATTGACCCTCTGGCTACACGGGCAGGACGCCCAGTTCGGGGCGGTGGGGGTAAAAGGTTTCAATAAACAAAAGCGGATTCTAATTTAGACGTGCACATAGCCAGTGTTCGCCATGCAACCATACAGACACACATTCCACCAAGACATTAATCTGTCCACACCCGTCGCCATTCTCCCTGCAGGTTGGATGTCTTCACCATCAGTACTGCTGCTTGGAAAATACAGAGAAAGGAGGAAAAAAAACCAACTGCAACTCCTTTTGATGAGCCGAATGTTGATGAACTTGTGTGTGTGTGTGTGTGTGTGTGTGTGTGCGTGCGTGTCTGTGTGTTTGTGTCTGTGAGATGGGGTGGAGGGGTGAGTGTTTCTGTACTATTTGTGGAAGGCAGGGACGGAAACCACATGAAGGCTGGTGAATTTATTGGCTTTAGTTAAACATGTGCTGAGCTGGATCTAACGTGCTCCTCCCTAATGGAGCACCTTCAGTTCACCGTGTGCGTGTGCGTGTGTGTGTGTGTGCGTGTGTGTGTGTGCGTGTGTGTATGTGTGTGTGTGCGTGTGTGTGTATGTGTGTGTGTGTGTACGCATCACTGAGGTTAGGAATTAGTGGACAGATTACACTGATTAAGTAGAATTCATTGAAATCCTATTATTTTCAGTGCACTATTGCAGATAGTGGATAGTGATCATGTCACTCTCCTCACATGGAACAAGGGGAAGAGAAAAACATGCAACGCAAAGAAATCTCTATGAGTGAATGGCCGTCTTCATACGACTACCCCATTGGCCCTTTGAATCGCCATCCATTTAGCCTTTGTTTACCTAGCTGCTCCAAAGCCATCTCTTTCCCTTCCTGTTTAGTGGGAGTCTTAATGACGTGGCGCCACATGCGCTCTGTGACACGTGGAGGGAAGTGTACTCATCAGGCTAATGAAGACTGAGGGCACTCCCCTCATGTTCCTCCTTCCCCTTCAGCATCAGCCCAATTAGCCCCGCCTGTTGGGCGACACAACCTACCTATTTGTCAGATGTTTGATCCGTGAATAAAACAAAACAACTCCCTTTATGACCACAGGGGTAAAGTGTGATTGGGATCCACTGTTCATGTATCAGTGCTAAAAACATTTTTTTCTCAGAAACTGTCTGTCACTAATGTCTGGATAACCACTTTCAACATAAAAGCGCAGTAAGAAGTGTCTTGCATAATAGCCCAAAGAGTGCACTTTCAGCGTGGAAACAATGCCAAGATGGACAAGAGGGTGGTTCTGATAAAAGGGAGGGGGGGGGGGGCAGAATAGTGCTGACATATGATAATGCCTTGCAGATATAAATATGCAACGGCTAATTAACTGGAAAGCTCTGGTTTTGACAGATGTGCTTTTGATCACTGGTTGGCTCTGGAGCCCAGCAGCGGCTCCTCACCACAGCGCTTCCTGTCCACCCGGGCCAGGGACGTCACCAAAATAAAAGTCCAACGAAAGAGCTTTATTGCCAGGTAGGTTTGCACATACATACAAGGAGTTTCTTTTTTTCTGGTATGTTGGTGCAGTGAAGAAAGGGATATAAAACTGCCAAATACAAAAAAATAACTATATTAAGTAAAGAAAGTCAATATAAAAATTAAAGGTAAAGTGGAAAGTGGAAGGGTGCAAAGGTTATGGACAAGTCAGTTAGGGGGGGGGGGGGGGGGGGTCCGGGAAGGGGGGCTCTTGTTGGTGAGGCCTTCAGGGGAAGAAGCTGTTCTTACTGGTCTACCCCCCCCCCCCCCCCCCCCCCCCCCCCAAGAGGGATATGTCCAATCAACCGGCTGCAGCGAAAACACTCTGTGACATGACAACAGGTCAGCAGTACACGGCAGGAACAACACACTAACGTACGCATATGTTCAATCATTTTGGTAGTGTGTGTGTGTGTAAGTGGGGGGGGGGGTGTAAATGGCCTGGGTTCCATAATGGCAACACCGGATAGCGAGGGGGCTAAAGACCATCAAGAACCATTAAATGTAGTGGGTGAGTGCACACCCCCCCCCCCCTCCCTAACCTCGATAAACTGTAAATCAAAGCCAATAAGCCACCATCCATCACTGGTGTGCTCGGCCACAGGCACAGAGGATGGAGCCAGCAGGCAGGGGAAGCATGCAGGCTGCAGACATAAACAGTCCCTGGAAGTGTCTGGGTAGCGGGCGCTTTGAACTCCTCTCTCTCTTGTTGATTGGGAGGGGTGTGTTTTGGGAGCTTTGCTGAAATCAAGACGACCAGAGAGAGAGAGAGAGAGAGAGAGAGAGAGAGAGAGAGAGAGAGAGAGAGAGAGAGAGAGAGAGAGACAGAGTTGTGTGGCTAAAGGCTTTTTTTTTATCATCTTCACCTCATAATAACTCACATTTTCAACACGGTGTGGGTCCAAGTGGGAATAGAATTGGAATGATGTCAGTCATAATTTGTTCATTTGTGATCCCTGCGGATACTTTTAGCTTGAGAATGAACACAGATTTTGTTCTGTTCAGTTATACACATTCATGGCAACAAAACTTTCCTTTAAAAAAAGGCTGAATTATTAAGGATTTATAGCAGTGACTTTTTTCCCCCTTTGAAACGGTTCCATGATCTGAATGTCATGAAATCCAATAGCTCACCACAACAGTGGTGGTTCCTGGGCACGCAAAGAACTAGTGTCAAGCCTGGTTCTGTAGCAGTAATATTACCAGCTTGTTGCCTCACGAAAACCTGCTCTGCCTTTGTTAAAACACAAAGCCACAGACGCCATCTGACTCACATTATAATGGTCTTGTTGGTGGCAAATAATGTACCATTAAGCCCACGCCAAAACACACACACACACACACACACACACACACACACACACACACACACACACACACACACACACACACACACACACACACACACATACCCTGAACCACAACTGTCAGTAGGTGACATCTTGGTTCGATAAGAGCCGCTGATAATCAAATCCCTAGCTAAATAACTGAAGTTGTTTGCACACACTTAAGGATGTGTTGGGCCATGGAAATGTGGGGAGTTTTATAGACATCCTCAACAGAGCGTAAGGAGCTATCTGTACTGTAAACAAGCTCTCAGACTCTTCTCAGACCATTACCACCATGTGGACGTCAATCACTGTTGTTTTGTTTCAAGACCAGCCTTCAGGTTGGGGTGTGTGTGTGTGTGTGTGTGTGTGTGTTTGGGGGAGGGGGGGGAGTGGATTCTGCCCTCTTACTCGGATTTAAAAAGGCAGAGACACATATACACATATACAGCACATGTCACATCTGCGTGCATTCTCCTACATGTGGCTTCTTTCCCGAAGTATAGGTTATTCACTGTGTTTCATCCGACTACGTGAGCATTACGTGGAATAAGAAGAAGATGAAGAAGAATGGCGATGACCACAACAACAACATGGTGAATAGGATGAAGATGAAGACCGAGAGGAAGAAGAAGAGAACACCAGTGTGATAAAAAAACATAAAAAAACGCTTTCCATTTGGCCCATGACGGTTTGGCAGACATTACAGCAACAGTGTCTCTGACTGTTTTGAATTACACATTCTTCGTCTTCGTCACTTTGAACCCACCCCCCCTTCTCGATCACATAATTCCATAACATTTCCATAAAAGCACGATATGAAGTCAAAAGATAGACCTATATATATATATATATATATATATATATATATATATATATATATATATATATATGTGTGTTGCTGTTTTTTCCTCCAAGAAATTCCTGTGGGCTCAACTGCAAAGCGCATTCACTTCGCTGACAAATAAGCATAAAAGAAAAAGTTTGTGCCTCTATTGAAGTTGTCTATAACTCTCTCATTTAAATGCCTGCTAAAAGAACAGCATGTCCTTGTCGTTCTGGAGGCAGTGGGGTCCACCGGGCGGAGACACGGTGACAGGAGGCCCGGGTAGAAGAAACTTTGAGGGTAATAAAAACAAACACAATGTAGGCGAGCTACTCGAGCTAATGCTCCTCATAGAGATGATTAGTTTGATGTGTTTAGCACAAGATGAACTAGGCCCTCCAGATCCCTGGATAAGGACGTTCTTGAAAAATACAAACTTGGCACTTTCTTGAACTGAGCAATATTTGAGGCCTATTTGAGGTATTTGAGGCAGGAGTATGTAATCGTTAGCTGTTTGGTCTAGTGGCGTGCCAGATGATGGTGGCCATTACACATGGTAGCATATGGCATACATTCTGTTAAAGCAAATTAGGTTGACATTAGTTTTGACAGAGAATAGAATAGATAATTTAGTTTAGATTATAGTAAGAGACTCTTAATCATCCCATTTCAAAAACAGTTACAGCAGCAAAGAATAGCATCATCATCAGCATCATTTGAATTGGATCATCTTAAATGACCATGTATTCAGTAAGGTTTGTTTGACGTGGGGTTTGGAATAAATCCACAGATAATATGTGAAGTTGTCGTGGACTCGATGGACATTATTCACCATAATCGGTGGTTGGGTGTATGTTGACCACACGCAGTTATAGTAGTAGTCAAGGAGAGAAGTCCTCCATCTCTATTTTCCTGCCACTTTTACACTGGTGACCCTGACGTTTGTCCGCTGGATGTTTCCAGAGACAACTGGAACGAATGTAGTTTCCCTCAAGCTGTGAGTTCTGGGAGTCGTCGGCCTCAGCCTGGTTTTCCCAGACAGAAGCACAGTTTGTGCTTTGGGTGATCGCCACGGGCCACAAAATACTATTAAATGGTGTCGGCCCTCGGGAATTCAACAGCATCTCTAGTGGTGAGCCTCCTCAAAACTCCTGCACAGCAGGATAAATGTGAGACACTCAAAGCCCACCTGTTGAAAACATTTGAACTTTCTGACACTGAACCGGCTAGCCGGCTCGTCTCTCTACAAGGCCTCGGCGACAGCAAGTCATGGACAGGATGCTGCGACAGCTGCCTCCTCAGGTATGGGCTGCTCCATCACTGACTGCCATGCTCTAGCCGAAGCTGATACATTTTTCCTGGCTGGTCAACAACACTGCATGGCTGCGCTGTGCCTATGCTTTTCCACCACTGCCTGGAGAAACAATGGTTGCCGCCGTAGCGATAGCCCCAGATCAGCGACGGGACCCTGGCCTGTGTTTTTACCACGCAAAGTTTGGGCCTCGCCATGCAGACGAGGATTCCTGTGCAACACGTGCACCCAGGAGCGTCCTGCCTGCATGGAGAGTGGACATCCTGGCCTGGCCGCTGCAGCAGCCCGTCGGCTTCATCCCTTTCCAAAGTGGAGAGGGACAAGGCGTTTGCGGACGCTAAGGCTGCTCTGGCTAATGCAGCAATTCTGGCGCACCCGTCACCCAGGACCCGGACCTGCAGCCAGCCCGGGATTTCGTCGCCAACACCACAGTTCCCTGGTCTGCAGCCCATCAACGGGCCACGTTCCTGGATAAGTGTGGATAAGAGTTTTTGCACCGGTCCCCACTTTACAACACAGCCTACACAGTCTCACGTTCCCACAAGGCTGCAGTCGGCAGGCTACCTTTTCATCCCCCACGACATCCACCGTGGACTTCTCTACGACGGCCCATTCTGCGTCCTGGAAACGAGAGGAAAGCACTTCATGGTGGACGTCGGCGGCAAGCCGGAGCACGTTTCTGTCGACCGCCTCACCTGGACATGGGTCGACCCGTGGCGGTGGCGCCCTCCTAACCTACCTCTATCCCCTACCCCCATGCCGCCGCAGGGTCCCCAAGGCTCCTCCTGCGAGCAGCTTCTTCGTCCATAATCGGTAGGTGGTTGGGTGTGTTATATTGTGTACTTTTCAGGGTAAGGGACACATGGTCCCTTTAATTTTCAGTCTCTCAGTTCATGCGGGAAATAAATGACACACAGTTGACAGTTGGTGTAGTCAAAGAGAGAAGTTGTCCGACTCTACTTTCCTGCCACTTTTATAACTTGATGCTATTTTCCCCATATCACAAGAGCTTCAGTGTCTTGGGTGAATGGCAACATTGTGACTCATTACCGTGCAATTCAGCCAATTTTAAAACGAAACACAGAAGAACACCCGCTGTCACCCAACTACCCTCCTCCCCAACACACACACGCCTCACCTGCCGGCTCCCTTCCCTTAACAGGCCACATCACACAAAGTGTCATTAAGGTTATGATCCAGATAGATTTTTTTTCTCTACCACCATATTCACACACACACACACACACACACACACACACACACACACACACACACACACACACACACCGCAATGATCAATTGCAGGCTATATTTTTGCAGGAAATGAAAAGCCTTTTGGACGTTTTTTCATTTCCTGCTAAATCTATACCTTTAAATGATCCCCATCATCTTACTACTCCCACCATCATCTGAACACTCCCATTATTTGAACACTGTGCATTGCACATTGTATTGCATTTCATGTAAAAAAGTAGCTTGTATAATAACAGTTTTGACTGATTCGTTGATTAACTGATGGACAGCTGATGTAAAGAAGCCAAAAATGTACAAATGTCATTAACATACATAAGGGCCATTCAACACCCAACACAATACTTTAGCAAACCATGAATAGAATTACAACATTTGTCTAAAACGGTTACAAACAGAAACACTATTGTTGTCACTTTATACTTCATTCAGATGGGACTTTTGGGCTGGTGACTTGGCTGGAGACACAGCATGAAGATAATACTACTGTGTGGTTACTAGGCCTCTTACTTACATTGAGGGAGTTCCAAAGCAGACAGTGATTTATTATGGGAGGGGGATATGAGGGGCACGTGCATCTGACCTATGACCTAAGACTGGGACGGCTGTGACAGCACTGAGGTTCACTCTAACTGGCTGCCAGGATCACTATCGAAAAGAAGGTCATCTTACCAAAGGGGGAATTTGGGAAATGATCCAGCCATGGTATAGCCCTAATGCAGAACCCAGGTACTCTCTGACAGCACCATGACCACTCTCACACTCACTCACTCTCTCTCTCTCTCTCTCTCTCTCTCTCTCTCTCTCTCTCTCTCTCTCTCTCTCTCTCTCTCTCTCTCTCTCTCTCTCTCTCTCTGTCTAGTACATTGAAAACACAATGTTTTTCCAGGCACAGCAGGTATTCTATTCGGGAGGCGCATGCCATGAAATATTGTGCGTATCTGTGCTTGGCGGAGGGCCAGAGGGGACAGTTTGTCACACACACACACACACACACACACACACACACACTGACAGGAAGGAGACGGATGGTCCAGCCTATCATCGGCAGCAGGCCTACAACAACCTGGAGCCAACGCGCTCAAGACCCCGCCCCCC
>JAOPHQ010001105.1:5000-12500 GCA_030340625.1 Merluccius polli | reverse complement strand
TTCAGACTTTGTTCGCCGACCGCGCGTGCTACATGGGTGATGCGTCGATGTCGGAGCGTTAGCACGCTTCCCGTTAGGATGCACCGACTCGGTCCCTGGTCCTCGGTCCCTGGTCCTCGGTCCCTAGTCCTCGGTCCCTGGTCCTCGGTCCCTGGTCCTCGGTCCCTAGTCCTCGGTCCCTAGTCCTCGGTCCCCCCGAGCCGATTTGGGGGCCGATGAAGCTTCATGTTAAGGAGCGTTTGACAATTTGAACAGCGGGTGCAATGGAGATGGAGGGAAACATCTGGAGTCCCCCCCCCCACACCCAGCTAGCTAGCTAGCCTAGCGGCCACGTTCAGTCCCCCCCCCCCACCCAGCTAGCCTAGCGGTAACACTTTACAATAAGGTACGCAAAACGTGGGTAGTTACTGAGGAACGAATGAGTAACGAATGGGTAACGAATGATGAACAACCAGGGCCCTAACTGGGGCCCTAACTGGGGCCCTAACGGGGGGCCCTAACTGGGCCCTAACTGGGCCCCAGTTAGGGCCCCGTTAGGGCCCCACTTAGGGTTCCAGTTAGGGCCCAGTTAGGGCCCCAGTTAGGGCCCCAGTTAGGGCCCAGTTAGGGCCCCAGTTAGGGCCCCAGTTAGGCCCCAGTTAGGGCCCAGTTAGGGCCCCAGTTAGGGCCCCAGTTAGGGCCCCAGTTAGGCCCCAGTTAGGGCCCCAGTTAGGGCCCCAGTTAGGGCCCTGGTTGTTCATCATTTGTTACTCATTCGTTCCTCAGTAACTACCCATGTTTTGCGTACCTTATTATAAAGTGTTACCAGCCTAGCGGCCACGTTCGCAGCCATATATATATATATATATATATATATGTGTGTGTGTGTTTGTGTGTGCTTGCCCATGTGCATGTGTTCATATTAGGGCTGTCAAAATTAGCGCGATAATAACACGTTAACGCAATCTTATTTTAATTCGATTAAGAAAAAATTACGCATAAACGCGCATTAACGCGCGTGCTCGCGTGATCGCACGCGAGCTCTGTGTCCGTCAATCGACTTATCAGCCTAAAAAAAAAAACATGGCGTCGACGGGTGAACTACTGAAGGTATTGTGTGTATAAAATATGCGTTTTAATAAACTATCGGTACACTTACGAAGTTCTCAATGCCTCGTTTTATATGTTAAGACCCTCATCATACTACCAAAGAAGTGTCAGGCTATTTCTAGCCTTGGAAGTGCTTTAAAAAAGTGATTTATTTATAGGTGAGATGCCCTTAGCACTCAAACGTACAGCAGTTTGGTAGAATCGGCTAACAGCTAACTTAGCTTCGCGGCGTATCGGCTTTTTTTTTTGCTGTCCGTGGAAAGTTGGAACCGGTTCTCATACTAAACATCCCACAACCATTTAAGTTCTCCTTATTTGGTATGAATGACAATGTGCCATTCCATTTGATTATCTCATTTAACTTCAATGGGAGTGGATTTAAAATAGAATTCACAGAATAAACCGCCGTTAATCGTGAGTTAACTCGCCAATACTATGCGATTCATCAGTTTAAAAAAAATCAATCGTTTGACAGCCCTCGTTAATATATGTGTGTGAGTTCATGTATGGGTCTGGGAAGGTGCGTGCTGTGTATGTGTAATGCGTGTGTGTGTGTGTGTGTGCGTGCGTGTTTGAGAATATTCCTTGGAACGGCTCACGGCGAAAGCGGTAAAGAAAGCGGGAGCGATGGAAAAGTGTTTGTGCTGGGTATAAAAGGCTGGAAACACAGGGAGCGCGTCGGTGATCCCACGGACACGGCCCTGGAAACTTCCCAGAGCTGTTGGAAAGATTTAGCACTCGGAGGAGAAGAAGAAGAAGGAGAAAAGAAAAAGAAAAAAAAAAACAAAAAAACGATTGATACAAGGAGGACTTGAGGTCTGAAATATGCTCCCTGCATCCCGCTCTCGCTTTAGGGTCGAATACGTGCTATAGTACCGGGGCGGGGGGGGGGGGGGGGGGGCATGGGGGGGGGGGCATATGGTTGAATTTTAAACTCTGTGGATCGCATTTCAAATGACTCCAGTGCTGCAGCGTGACTGGGCCCAGGGATTGTATGATTGTGTGAGTGTGTGTGTGTGTTAGCATGTGTGTTAGCGTGTCTGTGTGTGTCTGTGTGTGTGTGTGCGTGTGCGCGTGTGTGTGATTGTGTGTGTGTGAGGACGTCTGGGTTCACACTCTCAAGGCAGCGCGGCTCACGATGGGGACAAACTTATAGCATATGTTAGAAAGACAGGGGGTTTAGTGTGTGTGTGTGTGTGTGTGTGTCAGAGTGTGTGTTTTAGTACCCCTACACACACACATACACACACACACACACAGGCACACAGACAGTCCGTATCCATGTTGTGTGTGCCTACTTGTTGCACACATTGAACCAGGAACAGGCTATTCCCTCCGGGGGCAGAAACTCACACACTACTAAAGAAATAAACACCAATAAAGACGACAATTTGTGTTATCTTAGAAAGCTCCCAGACGCTTGATGCACAACGTTGATATCACCTGCGTCACTAGTCTAGTGTGTGTGTGCGTGTGTGTGTGTGTGTGTGTGTGTGTGTGCGTGTGTGTGTGTGCTTATGACTTGACTGAAACATCTTGGTGCCACATCTAATATCAACTGTTATCACATGCCGTTTTTATTCGTCACACCGACTGCTGTTCTGGTATTTAGATCTCTCCCTCTCTCACTTTCGCTCTCTCTCTCTCTCTCCCGCGCTCTCAAAAACACTTCCTGGCGAAATAAATCTGCAGAAATGCCTCTGGGTGGAAGAGAAACCCTCGTGTTGTTCTTTCTGCTTAAAATGTAGTGGTCAGACCTGCAGCACCAGACCAGCATTAAATTATTGAGTGCAATTTCGGTTCCTGTGGAGAAGGGGGGGGGAGGGGGGAGGGGGGTAGGGGGGGTGGTGTAGGTCCGAGAACGCAGCCAGCGCAGCGCCGAGACGGGAACACATCGCCGTTCGAGTCTCCGGGTTTAAACCCCACGACTTATTTTCACCGTTTTTTTGCAACGTTTCACTGCAAAATATCGACAGGAGCCGATGCATGCCGCGCATACCGAGGGTTTACTGACCGGCCGGTAGTCCGCTGGTTTTAAGGACCGGCCGGTAGTCCGCTGGTTTTACTGACCAGCCGGTAGTCCGCTGGTTTTAAGGACCGGCCGGTAGTCCAGGTAGTGGTCCACATTGTGCCCAGATTGCGGGCCACACACGATCCCATCGGAGCCTGACCGCCCCGGGACGCGGTCCAAGCTCATCGGATCACAAACGTGAGCGAGATCCGATCTGGGACGGTCCGGATCTGACAGTGAATGCGTCCAAAGTCGCATTTGAAACAACACGTGACACCAAGTGTCACCGAGGCCGTAGACCCGGGTCACGCCGGGTCACGCCGGGTCACGCCGGGTCACGCCGGGTCACGCCGGGTCACGCCGGGTCACGCCGGGTCGCGGGTCGAGGTCATCAGGCGTCTTGCTCAACGGGCGACGGTGGCGGCGCGAGGGGATCGAACCGTTCAGCTGCTCAATGCAGAAGTCCTATACACACGAACGGATGGAAATCGTCTCTCAAGAAACATAATAAGCCATCCGCCAAACACACATTGAATGCAACACACACATGCACACACGCACGCACGCCAAACACGCACACTCACCCTCGCAGTGACATCACCGTGTTGACACAGTCCACAGTGGCACTTGTGGCGCTGCAGTCCCGGACCCGGCTGCCGTAATCGCACGTTTGCCGCGCTTCAGACCAACAGGCCAGATGTTTGTTGGTTTAGATCGGGCGGGTTTTCAAAAAGTTCTTGTTGGTCCGTGTGATCTGTCCCGCATGTGTCTGGCGTGTTTGATGTGTCTGATGTGTTTCATCTGTTTGATGTACTTCATGTGTTTCATGTTTTTTTCGGATGCCTTCGTATAATTGGCAAGCCGGGTAGAAAGTGGCCGGCTAATCTGTCTTCCATTCCAAGGTCTCTCTCCCGCTCTCTCTCTCTGTCTCTCTGTCTCACTCTCTCTGTCTCACTCTCTCTTTCTCTCTCTCTCTCTCTCTTTCTCTCTGTCTCTCTGTCTCTCTCTCTCTCTCTCTCACTCTCTCTCTGTCTCTCTCTGTCTCTCTCTCTCTCTCTCTCTCTCTCTCTCTCTCTCTCTCTCTCACTCTCTCTCTCTCACTGTCTCTTTCACCCTCTCACTCTCTCTCTCTCTCTCTCTCTCTCTCTCTCTCTCTCTCTCTCACTCTCTCTTTCTCTCAATCTGTCTCTATTTCTCTGTCTCTCTCGCTGTCTCTCTGTCTCTCTTACTCTCTCTCTCTCACCGTCTCTTTCTCTCCCTCTCTCTCTCTCTCTCTCTCTCTCTCTCTCTCTCTCTCTCTCTCTCTCTCTCTCCCCTCTCTGTCATTATTAATGGATCCATCTCCTCTTCAGGTGGGCTGCAGGATGGGTGTGGGTGCCAGCAGGACCCTCTCTGGGGTCTGAGCTCTCCGCAGGTCGCCGCTGGAAAAGCCGGACAAAAACAACAAGCGAACAAAAGGTCACCGCCGGTCACCCCCGGCTCCGTGACATGAAAGTAGCTCATAGTTTCGGGATTAAAACGAGGGAAAAATTCCAACCGACTAGAAACTATAGAAAGCGTCTTATACAAGGAAAATCCGCCCGCCGCCTGGTCCACTTCAGCTGATCCTGCCTCCTCGTCTCCTTTCCTTGCCCTCTTCTTTCTGTCTTTCTCTCTTTCTCTCTTTCTTTCTTTCTTTCTTTCTTTCTTTCTTTCTTTCTTTCTTTCTTTCTTTCTTGCTTGCTTCTATCCATTCATTTCATCAATCACTGTCCCTTCTCACTCTCACTCATTACTCTCTCTCTCTCTCTCTCTCTCTCTCTCTCTCTCTCTCTCTCTCACACACATACACTCACGCAGACGACCACACACACACACACACACACACACACAAACACAGTGGTTAAATGAAGGGCATAGAAAGGGTCAAAGGACATAGAACTAATTTAACACTGTCTGTGTGTGTTTGTCTGTGTGTGTGTGTGTGTGTGTGTCTGCGTCAGTGTGTGCACGTGAGTCTGTGTCTGTGCATGCGTGTGTGTGTGCATATGTGTGTGTGTGTGTGTGTATGGGGGAGTCAACTGAAGTGTCCGTGTGGTCAAAGTAATTACTTATCCCAGGATTAGGCTCATTAAGAGGTTAATGTGTCTCTGAATGAACTGAATGTCCGGGGGGGGGGGGGGGGGGGGGGGGGGGGGGTGGGGGGGGGGGAGGGGTCTCCCATGTTGCATCCAATAACAGGCGCCGATGTTTCACAACTATCTACAAACACGCTGCACAAATACCTTGTGGCGCTATCCACCAAGACACCAGGGAAAACTGATATTCGCTGCTGGCACGCCGTCGCCGGAGTGGTAGTTTTAAATAAATCATCATTTCTCAACGAATGTACGATAGAAAAAAATGTATCGTTGGACAGACATCATCGCAGCTTATGAGTCAGCGATCTCCCATGATCCCGTCCCCCCGTCTCGCTATTCTCCAACCGTACAATACGAAACGGTTTGGAAATAGCGAAAATAGCTCGACGCTAATAAGCGGGATTATGCAGCGACTTCAGGGTGACCCAAGATCCCGTCCGCCTGGCGCCGCGGTCCCGCAGCGCCCCGTCGCCGGCCGGGGTATTGTTGCGCAATAACGGCCCCCCGGCTCTGACTTCGCTGTACATTATCCCTTACATATAGTTGTGTAACGAGTGTGAGACAAACAGAGGCCGAGCCGGCCCCGGGATTAAACCCCCCGGGGGTATGAGTATTGTTGTGATTAGTGGAGGGATGAGCGATGAGGGTGAGAGAGTTTGAAGTGAGCGAGTTAATGAATGGATTAGAGGATGAAAGGTGTACTGAACCGCGACGCTGACCCGCATGTAAAACCACAGAGCAAAAGGGGGCCCAGAAGCCAACTTCCCCTTGCGACCCCGGGGTCACGGCACACACACTGTGTAGCCCTCAGTGTACTGACCGTCCCGGTCTTCACATGATGATGGGGAAAGGGGGGGGGGGGGGGGTGTGGGGGGGAGGGGGGGGGGGGGGGGGCTGGTCATTATAGCGGCCTCAGGGTCGTCATTATTGCTGACGTAGCGACGATCTAACAAGGACTTCAAACACGTTCCTCCGGCGCGGCGGTTCGATCATGCAGAACCGCGAGGCCCATTCAGGGCGCAGACCTTGAGGTTTTGAGCTTTGTCGGCGTTTTTCCGGCGACTGATATATAAACGCCGACGCACGCAAAACGATCCATGTTGTAATAAAGACATCGCGCGCCTACTAGACTGTGCGAAGGCTTTGTCTTCGGGGTTTTTTGAAGAGTACGCAAATACTCAAAGATCAAACTGCGGGGGAACTAGGCGCGATGTCTGCTAAAACGTTACGATGACTTCTCATTGGCCGTATTCGAGGACTAGGACCGGGACTTAACGTGTCAGCCAATCAGAAACAGCGATTGCTATTGCATCGACTTATGCCTTCGATGATCAGCTCCCGGTCCGGACCCTCCTTCCACCCGCTTAACCCTTCCCTCCCTGCTTCCCATCCCCACAGCGACGCAGATGACACTTCGTACCGACGTCGCCACGGCAACGCCTGGAGCATCTTCTCACCCGCGTGTGAACCAATGAGGCGACAGCCCCCGACACGATCTTCAAGGTGGGTTTGGACCAGAGGTGGTGGCTGTGGTGAAAGCTGCAGTCCCATGTTTTACCCCCCCCCCCCCCCCCCCCCCACTACTACTACTACCATGTGGTACTGAGCTAGCTGGCTTTCTAGGTGCTAAACGCATCGAAGCGCTTCATTCATCCTTTTTTTGGTTGACGTCGGTCAGAACGAACGCCTGCGAGCGTCCGAGTCTGACGAGCGGCGATGAGTTGATGTTTTCATGAACGCATGGACCCGGAGAAGTAATGCGGTTATACGGAGAAAGTAAAAAGCCGAGCTTCTTGAGAGTAAAGAGCGGAGAGTGGGAGCGAAAGCACAAAGCAACCGACGGTATCGGTGAAAGTTATTGTGGCAGATGTGTCCCGTGAATAAGATATGTTAAAAGCCCCCTGCGCCAAACAAAGACTCACCAAAAAGAGACAAACAACCCGAGAAAGCGTGGCGGCTATAACAATAAAAAATAATAAAATAAAAATAACGTGTGGATGGTCGCAGACGCTGTGTCATATCGCGGTATTTGTGAGGAAAAACAAATCACTATTTTTTTTTTTTTTGCACAGAGAGTCTGTGATTCCCGCATTCCTTCCTTTCATCTGATTCATAAACAGAAACGCGTTTAAACCTTTTGCCTCATTTCTTAAAAGAGGAGGAAGCGGTCATGGATCATTCACGACTACAATCGCAGTTCTGGGGGAATAAATCCCGAAGTGAAGGTGAGGCTTTGATTTGTTATCGCCGCAATGATAACAACTTGCTTTCCATGTGACT
>JAOPHQ010001104.1:0-11520 GCA_030340625.1 Merluccius polli | reverse complement strand
GGGGGGGAGAGGGAGAGAGAGGGAGAGGGAGGGAGGGAGGAGGGAGAGGGAGAGGGGAGAGAGAGAGAGTTCTGCTCTTGTGTATGTGGTCATTTTCGTTCAAGTGTGTGCGTGTGTGAGAGACAGATAAGGGCGATGCTGGTAGTCACACTTTGTTCCTCTAACCCCCCCCCCCCACACACACGCACACACACACACACACACACACACACACACACACACACACACACACACACACACACACACACACACACACACACACACACACACACACACACACACACACACACACACACACGCCAAGGAGCACAAGTCTTCCAGAACCAAACTGTACTCGACCCAAACCACAGTAACAACCCACCCTGCGGTACTGGGAGACCCAGCAGGGGTCTGGGCCTGGGGTCCACACCAGGAACACCTTATTGTCTGTCCAACAGTGGGACAGAAAACCAGCGCAGACAGGAGCAAGGTGCTGAGGTCAGCCTGGACCTGCTCACCTGTAAACTAAACCTGGAATATTAAACCTACTGTACTATACGTTACAGGAATATTAAACCTACTGTACTATACGTTACAGGAATATTAAACCTACTGTACTATACGTTACAGGAATATTAAACCTACTGTACTATACGTTACAGGAATATTAAACCTACTGTACTATAAGTTACAGGAATATTAAACCTACTGTACTATAAGTTACAGGAATAATAAACCTACTGTACTATACGTTACAGAAATATTAAACCTACTGTACTATAAGTTACAGGAATATTAAACCTACTGTACTATACGTTACAGGAATATTAAACCTACTGTACTATAAGTTACAGGAATATTAAACCTACTGTACTATAAGTTACAGGAATATTACACCTACTGTACTATACGTTACAGAAATATTACACCTACTGTACTATACGTTACAGGAATATTAAACCTACTGTACTATAAGTTACAGGAATATTAAACCTACTGTACTATACGTTACAGGAATATTAAACCTACTGTACTATACGTTACAGGAATATTAAACCTACTGTACTATAAGTTACAGGAATATTAAACCTACTGTACTATAAGTTACAGGAATATTAAACCTACTGTACTATACGTTACAGGAATATTAAACCTACTGTACTATACGTTACAGGAATATTAAACCTACTGTACTATAAGTTACAGGAATATTAAACCTACTGTACTATAAGTTACAGGAATATTAAACCTACTGTACTATACGTTACAGGAATATTAAACCTACTGTACTATACGTTACAGGAATATTAAACCTACTGTACTATAAGTTACAGGAATATTAAACCTACTGTACTATAAGTTACAGGAATATTAAACCCACTGTACTATAAGTTACAGGAATATTACACCTACTGTACTATACGTTACAGAAATATTACACCTACTCTATTGTAAGTTACAGGAATATTAAACCTACTGTACTATACGTTACAGGAATATTAAACCTACTGTACTATAAGTTACAGGAATATTAAACCTACTGTACTATACGTTACAGGAATATTACACCTACTCTATTGTAAGTTACAGGAATATTAAATATTAAACCAAGTCTTTTACTGGGATGTTTGGTCCTGGCAACGCTGGCAGTGAGCCAGGAACTTGGTGATTTCCTTATCGCTCATGTGTCCCAACATGACCTTCGACCCCTGCCCTGAGCCGACCGGCGTTCCTCTGTGGTTCATATCTCTTTATTTGGTGCTTTCATAGCACTTCCTGTTTTTGGCAGTAACTGACGTTGACCTGTTGATGTTACATTTAGGGATTACATTTGGGGATTACATTTGGGGATTACATTTAGGGATTACATTTAGGGATTACATTTGATAATTACCTTCCTCATTCTCAGATGCTTCATATTCGGTGGGTGTGGGATTACATTTAGGAATGACTGTCTTACTATATTACTGTATTATTATTATTATTATTATTATTATAGTCCTTCCTAGCTCAATGGTTAGAGCATGATGTCCTTAACACGGCCAGCTTGGTGGTTCCATTTGGTTTTTGGCTTTAAAGGGCAAATAGATAAACAGCCTCATGTTTGTTATTGTAACTTTGTACTTCATTAGTCATTTCCATCGTCTCTAGATCAACTTGTAGCACATGTGCTTGTGATCGTCAGGGTTAGGGGTTCGATTCCTACTTAGTACACCTTGGGCTGTGATCAGAAGTTATCCGCTCAGTGACACCAAATATATATTTTTGTCATTATTTATTTTAACACTTTACTAAAATGTAGGAAGACTTTCATTCAAACTACTGCCGACCACAAGAAACAAACCCTCAAACTTAACATTGAGAGCCCACACCTCAGCACCGGACCGACACAATGGCTGCTAATGGAGGACAAAATTACCAAAAGCTCTTGAAACTCCTATGAAGCCCATTATTTAATATAGGCCTATTGATTAAAATTAATAAGTTGAAAGTGTCCTGCTGTCTCGCTCAGCCGGTAGAGCATTCACTTAACATTGCTGGGATTATGGGTTTGATTCCACTTTAGGACTTTTAGTGTACATTGGCAGATTTTATTTAGGGATTACATTAAGCAACACATCCAGTTTTTTACAGTTATATAACCATACTAATTGTAATGTATGTGTATGGTGTAATATATGGTGGTAAACTAGACGTCCTTTAATGATGAAACCCAGGACTTCTCACTGCAGGTAGAGCAGCCTGAGCACAGGACCATTAGCCTAGCGTGGCTGTGGCCGTAGTACTCTCAAATGAATTGTTTATTCAGCCTCAGGAAACTTCAAATTAAATTAACACAATTCCTGAATGGTTGAGGTCAAAAATAACATTTCATCCATTCATCATTTCACTGACAAAGTATGACAAAACGCTGACGAAGTGCTGAAAAACATCTTTAGTTGAACCAGATCCAATATAAACCCACATTGGAAACATCCTTGGGTGTCACAGGATGAATAAATAAATACATACATGTAATCGGCATTTTGAGGGTAAACACTATTCAAATAATATATGCACAATGGTTTAATTGTATGTTAAAATTAAACACACGTACAGAGCAGAGACATAAAAATAAGACATTTTGGGAGTGAAAAACACAACATGCACAGGATGTTGTTAATACATTAAAAATAAAAGTAACAAAGCAGAAACTTCTAAAGTTCATTTTGACAGTAAAGCTGTGAATATCACCGACTCCCCGTTCCTCGTCTCCGTCTAAATTAAGACGTTCTTCAGACAAGTACAGAGACTTCTTATTAGTAATCCTTTCAATTAAAAGGGAGGGAGGGAGAGGGGGAGAGAGAGAACCTCTTGGGGATTAAAAGCTGGTAAGTAAAGTCTGTACTTTGTAGGAAATGAGGGGATACAAAATGATGTCTCTGGCCGTGTGTTTGATTTGGCTCACATGCGCCCTCATTCCCTAATCCCAGATAGTGAACACTATACAGCACACTATTTAGGGAACAAGCAAAGGGGACATTTGGACCCTAATTATGGGCCGGAAATCTCTCTGTGTGACATGCGGTCACATGGACAAGCAGCAAGCGGCTCATTTGCATAAATAACCCGCCTGTGCCGACCATCTCCATTGGACAATGGAAACCGCTGTGCATCATGGGATACAATGTGGGAATAGTTGTTGTTACAGTGGTGCATTGTGGGTGTTAAGTACAGTGCAGTATATGCACATAGTGCACTAAGTGAGCCTCTGTGTTCGGTTAGCTTGGTTTTAACCGACCGATAGCAAATGTTTTGTACGTTTAGTGGAAATGTCAAGGTCCTCACATGCTCTTTGTTTCAATCGTGTGTGTGTGTGTGTGTGTGTGTGTGTGTGTGTGTTTGGGATACACAAAGAGTAAACACTAGTAAAAGAGAGAGAGAGAGAGCGAGATGGCAGAACGAGATAGGACAGCAGTGGGGCCCTTGTGTTTTTGTGAGCGTGTTTTTCCACTGACACGGCTCGCTATCGGCGGCGGCTAGGCGTAGCGGAGGTTAGCGGCTGAGCTTAACCTTGCTGTGTTTTCATATCACACCGCGGCTACGCACACCGCTAAGTACACAAAAGGGACACACACACACACACACACACACACACACACACACACACACACACACACACACAAACAGGATTATTTGGATGTGTATTTGCGTATATGTACTTATATTTACTGGTTGTGTGTGTGTGTGTGTGTGTGTGTGTGTGTGTGTGTGTGTGTGTGTGTGTGTGTGTGTGGCTGTGCGGGTGAATCTCAGAAGTATGATGGTATGAAAGTTGTACTCATTTTAGAGCCACTAATTTAACCTATTGTCTCCATATCTGTCTCTCCCCATCTCTCTCTATCTGTCTCTCCCTCTCTATCGGTCTCTCCCTCTCTATCTGTCTCGCCCCCTCTGTCTCTCCCTCTCTATCTGTCTCTTCCCATCTCTCTCTCTATCTGTCTCTCCCTCTCTATCTGTCTCTTCCCATCTCTCTCTCTATCTGTCTCTCCCTCTCTATCTGTCTCTCTGTCTGTCTGTCTGTCTGTCTGTCTGTCTGTCTGTCTGTCTGTCTGTCTGTCTGTCTGTCTGTCTGTCTGTCTGTTCCCATCTCTCTCTCTATCTGTCTCTGTCTGTCTGTCTGTCTCTTCCCATCTCTCTCCCTATCTGTCTCTCTCTATCTATCTGTCTCTTCCCATCTCTCTCTCCATCTGTCTCTCTCCATCTGTCTCTCCCTCTCTACCTGTCTCTCTCCCTCTCTACCTGTCCCCCCCCCCCCCCCCCAGGGAGGAGGGGAACTGCGTGGAGGGCATCATGGAGATCTTCGACATGCTGCTGTCGGCCACGTCTCGCTTCAGGGAGCTCAACCTGCAGCGGGAGGAGTACGTGTGTCTGAAGGCCATGATCCTGCTCAACTCCAGTGAGTACCATCTTCTCCATGGAAACACACACACACACACACACACACACACACACACACACACACACACACACACACACACACACACACACCTCCACATCTTCTGGATAAGTAGCAGTAGAAGAAGTAGTTGAACTAGCTAAAGTATTTACTAGTCCTACCTGTTCAGAAGTCACTGTAAATCGCGGCCTCTGGCGGCGTATTGCTTTTATATAAACGGTTACTAAAGCAGTAACTATCGATTATCTTGCAAGAATTTCACAAAATAAACGCACAGCAACTAAAAAATGCGAGAACTTATTGAAAACAAATCATCATTCCTCCACCAAGCGATATATATTTATTGTTCCTCGGACACGTTAAGCGGTCACAGGTGTGTTTTGCAACGGCTTCCAGCCAATCAGAATCCAAGACCAGAACTATCCGTTTTTATAACAGGATTTTAAATGTTGCTAAACTGGCTAAAGTAGTGAAACTCGCTCACTTTACATGAGTTAAACTCGGCTTGTAAACTGTCTGAAGTAGTCCTCTGGCTGCAGCAGCCCGGGGTCTCAGGCAGCAGAGTCAATGTGTTCTCCAGCTGAACGTTAGGAAGTAAATCTTCTGAACTCCCGGCTACCAGACGGCCATCGCTGCACCGAACACAGAAGACAGAGAGGAGGCCTTTAACACACACACACGTACACACACGTACACACACGTACACACACGTACACACACACACACACACACACACACACACACACGCATAGACACACACACACACACACACACACGCATAGACACACACACACACGCACGGTTGACCCTGGCAGACTAAGTGTTGACACTGTTTGAGTGCAGCTGGGATTGTGTAAGAGGAGAGGACAGGAGAAGAGGAGGAGAGGAGAGGTGGAGAGGAGAGGAATGGAGAGGAGAGATGAGGAGAAGACAGGAGGAGAAGAGACGAGAGGAGGAGGAGGAGGAGGAGGAGGAGGAGGAGGAGAGGGTAGGGGACGAGAGGAGAAGATGAGGGGGGAGAGAGAAGGGGAGAGGTGGACTAGAAGAGGAGGAGCAGCAGGAGGAGAGGAGCAGGAGGTGAGTGGAGGAAGTGGAGGATGATTTATGGAGCTGTGCAGACAAGCGAGACTTGTTGTCCCAGCAGCACAGACCAGGGGTGGGGGGGGGGGGGGAGGGGGTGAGGTGCGGGGGGTGAGGGGGGTGAGGTGGATCTTGGACCTCATGTACAGGAAGTAGAATAGACTCCATACTGGCCCCTTGTGGAATTACACACAGACGATTTAGTGTCCTCTGGGTTTAGAGACAGACAACTAGTTTACTCAACTTCCCGTTTAATAGCCCAAACTTAACTAGTCCAAAATATAAACCGCATTTCCCCGTTCTCCAGACATCTGCACGGCGGCGCCGGAGACGGCGGAGGAGGTGGAGAGCAGGAAGCGTCTGCTGCAGCTGCTGGACCTGGTGATCGACGCGCTGGTCTGGGCCATCTCCAAGCTGGGCCTGTCCACCCAGGAGCAGACGCTGCGCCTGGGCCACCTCACCATGCTGCTGTCACACATCCGCCACATCAGGTACGCAGCCGCCACGGCAGGTACACATCCGCCACATCAGGTACACATCCGCCACATCAGGTACACATCCGCCACATCAGGTACACATCCGCCACATCAGGTACGCCGCCGCCACGGCAGGTACACAAGACGACTTGAAGGACTTACTGTTCAGTTATGTGGTCAGCAGATGCTTTTATCCAAAGTGACTTGAAGAGATTTTTGTTGATGCATGTCACTAAGGAGCAGGTAGGGGTCAGGGGTCAGGGGTCATCTTGCTCAAGGATGCCTACTGGTTAGACTGCGGACATTGGGGATCGAACCCAGAACCTTTCGGGGGGGAGCCATAGATAGATAGATAGATAGATAGATAGATAGATAGATAGATAGATATTTTTATGTCATATTTTTATATTCAATTTATTATTCTTTTTTGCCTCAATTTTCTTTCCTGCCCTGTACTTCAATTGCTCTGCTATCCAATATTTCCTCTCCAATGATCTATATGCATAATCTATATGAAGATCTATATATCTATATACATGTCTATATTCATATATATATACATAGCTATATACATATCTATATTTATATCTATATACATATCTATATTCATTTCTCTTCTCTTAAGAAAAGTTTAAGTTAGATGAAAGGTTAAATGTTAAAAGAAGATTGATTAAAGAAAGTGGTTGAAACAGTCTGAGAACTTTCTTGTGCTCTTCCTCACTCTGTGCTGCGGGCGGCGGTCCGGTCTCCACAGCAACAAGGGCATGGACCACCTGTCCACCATGAAGAAGAAGAACGTGGTGTTCGTCTACGACCTTCTCCTGGAGATGCTGGACGCCAACACCTCCTCCGCCTCCTCCTCCTCCACCTCCACCGGCAGTCACATGACCTCCTCGTCCCCCAGCTCTGACGGGTTCTCGGATCAGCCCACCCAGCTGCTGGACCAGCCGGGCTCAGCGGGGTCCGCCATGAGCTCCTCCAGCCCCGACCAGAGCAGCGTCCTCAGGCACACCCAGGACCGAGCCCCGTCCCTGGGGGGGACCCAGCTCCAGCTCCAGCCTGCCCAGAGACCTCCACTGGCAGGCTGCCCCGCTATGGAGGGAGACGGGTGAGTTCTGAGGGAATGGAGACTCACAGGGTCCAAAATGAACATGAAACAGATAGTTAGGGTCCTTGATTCTGATTGGCTCAAAGCCGTATTTTCTTACTAGGTAGTCCATAGTAACCGTTTCAGTAACCGTTTCGCGTCGTGCCTCACAACCCCCCTAGCTGTTCTAAAATCACTGTAAACCCCCTAGCTGTTCTAAAATCACTGTAAAACCCCTAGCTGTTCTAAAATCACTATAAACCCCCTAGCTGTTCTAAAATCACTGTAAACCCCCTAGCTGTTCTAAAATCACTGTAGACCCCCTAGCTGTTCTAAAATCACTGTAAACCCCCTAGCTGTTCTAAAATCACTGTAAACCCCCAAGCTGGTCTAAAATCACTGTAAACCCCCTAGCTGTTCTAAAATCACTGTAAACCCCCAAGCTGTTCTAAAATCACTGTAAACCCCCTAGCTGTGCTAAAATCACTGTAAACCCCCTAGCTGTTCTAAAATCACTGTAAACCCCCAAGCTGTTCTAAAATCACTGTAAACCCCTAGCTGTTCTAAAATCACTGTAAACCCCTAGCTGTTCTAAAATCACTGTAAACCCCCTAGCTGTTCTACAATCACTGTAAACCCCCTAGCTGTTCTAAAATCACTGTAAACCCCCTAGCTGTTTTAAAATCACTGTAAACCCCCTAGCTGTTCTAAAATCACTGTAAAACCCCTAGCTGTTCAAAAATCACTGTAAAACCCCTAGCTGTTCTAAAATCACTGTAAACCCCCTAGCTGTTCTAAATCACTGTAAACCGCCAAGCTGTTCTAAAATCACTGTAAACCCCCTAGCTGTTCTAAAATCACTGTAAACCCCTAGCTGTTCTAAAATCACTGTAAACCCCCAAGCTGTTCTAAAATCACTGTAAACCCCCTAGCTGTTCTAAAATCACTGTAAACCCCCTAGCTGTTCTAAAATCACTGTAAACCCCCAAGCTGTTCTAAAATCACTGTAAACCCCCTAGCTGTGCTAAAATCACTGTAAACCCCCTAGCTGTTCTAAAATCACTGTAGACCCCCAAGCTGTTCTAAAATCACTGTAAACCCCCTAGCTGTTCTAAAATCACTGTAAACCCCCTAGCTGTTCTAAAATCACTGTCAACCCCCTAGCTGTGCTAAAATCACTGTAAACCCCCTAGCTGTTCTAAAATCACTGTAAACCCCCTAGCTGTTATAAAATCACTGTAAACCCCCTAGCTGTTCTAAAATCACTCCAAATTGCTTGGCAGGTAAGCAATTACCTGCAATTCTTCTTCATATGTCACCCTGCATTTTTTGAATCTGCCAAATGGTCAAATCTATCCGCCATTGGCTGGTGGCAGGTGTTGAATTTGGACCCTGGTGAGTTAGCATTAATGACTAATTAATGTTAAGTTAGCATTAATTAGTGAACGTTCATTGCTATTTTACTATTTGTCCCCTAAACCCTCATGCTCCTTACATGACATGTATCTAAAAATACAATTCACTGTAAGTTGCTTTGGGTAAAAGCATCTGGGAAATGACTAAATAGTAAATATTTAAAGTGTTAATGAAGTTATTGATCAGGTGATTGTGGTCTTTTCCAGGTACATGCACACAGGCCAGTGGCCGGTGGGGGAGGCGGTAGAGGCTCCTCCTCTGGGGGCGGAGCCAGACTACAGCCTGGGGGGGGTCCTCCACATGGAGACTATCTGAGAACCAGGCCCTTGTGGGGGTGGGGGGGGACACACACTAGGAATGAAGAGACTTGGACTGAACCATTTAGGCTCTATGTGGGTGGTGTTAAGATGAGACCCACCCCTGGAAACAAGGACAAGAAGGGGTTCAAATGGGGGAAGGTGTGAGGTAAATATTTCTTAGGGTGCTTTCACACCTGAGCTGTCTGGTCCGTTTCCATCGGACCCTGCAGCATTTTCACCGATAGTCCGGTCCGATCGGGTCGGCATCCAAGTGAAATCTGGTCCGGTTCGCTTTAGGTGTGAACGTGAGCCGAGCCCACTTCGGGAAGCGAACCAACAAAAGAGTGCATTATGGGTTGAAACCAGGAAGCGTTTTCTTGACTTTACCTCGGATGTTCTGTCCTTCACCCCTGAACCGGACCGAGTCTACCGAGGAACCGGACTGAGTCTACCGAACTGTAGGTGTGAAAGAACCGGACCGAGTCTACCGAACTAAAGGTATGAGGAACCGGACCGAGTCTACTGAACTATAGGTGTGGAAGTACCGGACCGAGTCTACCGAACTATAGGTGTGGAAGAACCGGACCGAGTCTACCGAACTATAGGTGTGGAAGAACCGGACCGAGTCTACCGAACTATAGGTGTGGAAGAACCGGACCGAGTCTACCGAACTATAGGTGTGGAGGAACCGGACCGAGTCTACCGAACTATAGGTGTGGAGGAACCGGACCAAGTCTACTGAACTATAAAGTGGAAGAACCGGACTGAGTCTACCGAACTATAGGTGTGGAAGCGCCCTTAGTCTTTTTGGTCTTTTATGGAAAAAAAATAACATTTGTGTATTGTTCTGGTTTCTGTTAGTTCGGTTCTGTATTTGGTGTGTAACCGGTCTCGTGAATGTGAACGTAACGGTGGTGAACCGGTCCGTCGTTGGGCCTCAGGGCCAACTGTGCTATTTTTCTGATAATGAAATGTGTTTGTATTGTAACTCCCACACTGAGTCATACCAGACCTGAAGGTCATGTGATCACAACCGTCCATCCGTCCACGTGAGCCCACCTCCAGGTAGGCTAGGTGCTGTGTTTCTGAACTTTGTATCTTCTTCACGGCTGGTTTCCTCCTCTTCCTCCCCCCTCCTCTTCCTCCCTCCCCCTCCTCCTCTCCTCCCCCTCCCCCCTCCCCCCCCCCCCCCCCCCCCCCCCCTCCTCCTCCTCTTGGATGTTCTCAGCAGCTGTGGAGCAGGTCTTGGGTTCCTCTAACTGCTCCATGTTTTTCTACTCTTTCTACTGACTTGTGATGTTTGACCTGTGACCTTTGTCCAAGTGTCCTTCTCTCGCTCTGACTGTTAACAGAGACTCCACTCTTGTTTATGGGGAAATGTAAAACATGGAGACACTTCTGCCTTGAATTTTGTGGCATGGATCTGGTCTCGTCGAATGCAAAACTGATTTGATCTATCACTGAATTGAAAGGATGTTATATTTGAATCCAGAAAATGGGTATAGGGCTTGTACATCAGAATGCATCATGGGAGTTTTTGTAAGCGATACTCCGCCATATCCTGCCTGTAAAATCCTAAATCATTGTAAATATACCGTAACCTAATGAAAACGTTGTTTCGCTACGTCTCGCATGAGAAACGCTGCGGCTGGCTACAAACACAACGATGTCTCCACATAATGATGAATCATTTCAAAATGAATTATTAATCAATGACCAAAACAACATGACTACCAACATAATAAGTAACATTACAATAGTCCTGTGCTTCCAAAATGGAGGCGGTCATTGCGATGTACAAGCCTTATGTACGCATTTGTCAACCACCAATCAGGGCCTTGTTAGATTTTAGTAACTAAAATGTAAACTGCAAAATGTAAAAATGTAACGATCACCTTGATATCGGTGTCGTTACAGAGACTCATGCCACATATAGGGGAAGTGTGTACACACTTAAGTCATATATATGTTATATATATAACACGTTAAGTGTATGATGTACATGTTGTGTAACATATATATGACATGTCTGATGTTGTGTAACGCGGAGCGGGTGACTTGTGTTGTCTGTCGTCCGGACAACAATGCGGGACCCGCTAAATATTCAAAAATGTGATCTGATGTATCGGTATCCCCTCGAATGTGACCACACATGTAACGCAGCCACACTTACACACACACACAGCGTCGAAACAAACCATGACCACACCGTGTTTAATGCCTTTTCCAGAATGACAATCCGTA
>JAOPHQ010001101.1:0-5000 GCA_030340625.1 Merluccius polli | reverse complement strand
CTATAAAAGCTACATGTCGCTGTATAAGACATACAATCATAATTATATGAAAAACTAGACTTTTTATCAACCATTGGCTGTTTTAGCCAACAGGAGTCATATGTTCATTTGACTGCATCACATTTCTGCCTTACCTTGATCACATTACGCACCAGGGTGTTGGGTGGCAAGGTATTGTGTGTGTGTGTGTGTGTGTGTGTGTGTGTGTGTGTGTGTGTGTGTGTGTGTGTGTGTGTGTGTGTGTGTGTGTGTGTGTGTGTGTGTGTGTGAGAGAGAGAGAGAGAGAGAGAGAGAGAGAGAGAGAGAGAGAGGAGAGAGAGAGAGAGAGAGAGAGAGAGAGAGAGAGAGAGAGAGAGAGAGAGAGAGAGTGTGTGTGTGTGTGTGTGTGAGCGTGTGTAAACTATGTGTGTGTGAGTTGTGTAGATTATATGTGAAAAATAAGAAATTTTAACAGGTTCATTCAGGCTTGCCTCAAGCCATTGTCTATTATATCAAAAACCTAATTTGTGTCACAACCTATTTGCAGATATTAAAAGATGACTCCACTTAACCATATTAAAGGGCACCTATTTTACCACCAGGTGTGAGGTTGATTGGGAGGATCCACCGAGATGTATGATGCAGATTTGGGGTTATGCTACATTCTTCTGGCATCGGAGGAAATGGGAAACGCATCATCTCCGACCTACGTGCGTTTGCACTACATAAATCAGATAATAACAACATGATAACAAGTAGGCTGGAGTTGATTGCTTGGTCCAACCCTGTCGGTCATACAACTGGCTGGACACTCCCACTTGTGATGTCACAAATGTAATGGAACGACTAATTAACTTAAAACGTAAAATAGGGGCCCTTTAAATCCATGATTGGGAGTCATGAGTCGGGGGCATTGCTCTTTCCAAATAAAATAAAAATAAACCCAAACAATCCACAGTACAAATTGTTTCATATTGATAAATATAATCTTTCAGACAATTTCACATTTTAAATAACATTCATATTTTGCTTTGCTTACACTTCACTGTTCTCTGGGCATCGTATGTGTGTACTGGGACCTGCTGTTGGCATGTGAAGAAAAACACATATAAATAAGAAGAAAAGGGCAATGTAGAAACAGAAAAATAAAATAAACAAATAAAAACAAATACTTTTGAATAAAATAAATAGATCGTCAAGATTGTTTTACACGTCATTTGAACATTTTGAGGCCTCTGATTGCGTTCCTCATGTGCTGTTGAATTTGAGTCCACTAGATGGCACTACTGACCCACCCAATTAAAAGTAGACGAAAAAAACATCTGCCTTTAAGTCACAGAAGGCACTTGACGTCTCTGACTTCATCCTCTGTATAACTCCCAGAGCCAGTTTTTTTCATGATTTTTTCCCCCAACCGCTCACTACAGGAAATGTTTTTGTCTGTCCCTCCAACTCATTCATTGCCACGAGTATACGGTTACAGTAGCCAAACCTGCTTCTTCTGTCCACACGGTTCCCACAGCAGAAAGGGACAGCAGAAAACCAGAGCAGGAATCAAGTGGCGTCACTGATATGTATGGTCAACAAACCTCCCACGTTGTTCATTCGTCCACTTGAACGCAGATTTTTCTTCCCAAAAAGTTACACACGATGTATAACACTTCACTGGTGTCTCTGGTGTAACCGGTGAGAGAGAGAGGGCGGGACGTCCGAGCATGCTTCGGAGGGAGCGATATCCGTTTCAGTTACATGGGTTAAGCGGATAGAGGCGAGAGGGAGGGCGGGACGTCCGACAGAGGGATATCCCTCTCCCTTACATGTTTCGGATATTGCTTTGTCAAATTCTTTGTAAAAAAACCCCTGTATTTGTCCTCCTTGTCTTTGTTGTTGTTAGTCTGTTCTTATTCTTCTCGCTCCAGGGATTTCTAACTAGTGTACAAATCTCATTAGGAAGACAGGAAATTGCATCGCGGTAGACTGGGATAATGCTACATTTTTTATGGCCCTCGCTCTGCCTATCTCTGGTGTGTATTTTAAAGGCGTCATTACAGTGAACAGGGCCCCTTGGTCTTCCATCCTGGCATTAGGCTTTCGTCTTCTTGGGGGCCTTGGCCGGTTTCTCCTTGCGGAGGTGGGCTTCGATCTCATGCCTGAAGAGCAACATGCCCAGCTGGCCGTGCGAGGCCTCGTTCATGGCCTTGGTCTGCATGCACATGCGGTATTGGTCGGGGCGCAGCTCATCGGCGCAGTGCTTCTCGTGCCACAGGTGGAACAGGCCTCTGGAGGGCGCGCGCACCACCAGCAGGTTGCTATGGAGATACTTCCTGTAGAGGTGGACGTCCTCGCCGCCCCAGCCTTTAATGTCCACATCAAACCCTCCTGGAGGAAAGAAAGGGAGGAAGGAAGGAGAGAGGTGGGGAAGTTAACAACAACACAGTCATAACCATAATCAAGAGGCACGAGTAGATAGGAAATCCTAACTTTATTCTTTATCTGATACAAGGTGTATGTTTAGGGTTGTTTTTATTATGATTAATATCCAACTTACTTTATAATATTTATAATAATAATACATATTATTGTTATTAACTAACTCACTTTATTATAATAAGTCATTATTATTATTATTATTATTATCACCATTAATATATTACAAAAAGGATTTGTGATTGATTTAGATCGTCATGATAATATTTTAGGTAATCTTTATTATCCCCGAGGGGATAATTACACCGCCAGCAGTAATACAATCATCATCACCACTCAAACAACACACAAACAATTTACACAGAAAATATAAAATTACATGTTATTTAAAAGGCCAATAGCAGCAGGGACAGATGAGTTTTTAAATCTGTTGGTCCTGCATCTTGGAAGATAATATCTGCGACCAGAAGCAAGCTGAACTCACTGAACAAGGGGTGATAGGGTCAGAAAGGATTGACTTTCAGATTGATATGCGCTCACAACCTTTCCTCTTGCGTCACTACATTCATTGTCTACAGGTCTCCGGTATGTGAAACAGTTATCCCACTGTAAGGGGTGACGATGGGAAGGCATGTTTAGGAGCAGGGAACAAGATGTCATTAGACATGTTTAAACGCGCAGTTTTACAGTGAAGAATCCTTTCTGTCTTTTAGTTCTTTACAAACTGTTCTTTATTCCTGTGGGGTCCTGCGTATCGGAGACCTGCTGAACACGTTTTGTTTTGTTTTACACCGTTTTACACTCTTGGTTGTGGTTAGGATTGTCTCTCTCCCTCTGTTTCTGCTTTCTTTTAGAATTACGTGAACAGAACCAGAATAAGATATAAAACTATTTTGTTTTTTTTATATTAGTGTGTTTATTGACAAAAGGAGAGATGTTTTTTTGTGTGACTGATAGACCTTTTTAAAACTATCCACTATTTTAACCTTGGGCAAGGATTTAGTTTGCGTACCATCATTAGCGCCTCCATGACGAAAGCACATTCTGGCACTTTCTCAAGCATTTGAACTCATTGTATTGTTTCTCTGCAGCAAAAGAAAGCTACGTATGCTATGTTTGTTAAAATGCTGACAGACAATTGTACGAACAAAGGATAATAAAGGGACCATTTAGGTATTAAGCCTGACACATCATGTTGTTTCCCATAAATATGAAGCACCATCGTAGTCTAATGAGTGTGTTTTTGTGGCTGGACCTACCTATGTTAACAAAGTCCGATCTGTATTGGCAGGTCATGCCGTAACCAAAATCCCTCCAAAAGCCGGTGTCCTTCTTAATCACCTACAAAAGACACAAATGTTGCTGGTAAGTTCAAAAATATTAACTAGTTAACATATACAGGCCTATAATCTTTCACGCAGAAGGATGTTTCTAGGTGTTTTCTCCTCTGCCACTGAAAAGGAAACAGGCCTTTAAATATTTATATACCACCCAGAATTGAAAGCATCAACAGTCTGTAGATGTGTTTTTACATTAGCGGTTGGCAGTAGTTTGTCCTTGTTTAATGTAAAGGAAACATAAAATGTTTTATGTTTCTGCCGCATTACCAGCTGTTGCTGCACAGGTGGGATGTGGTCTGGGCCTCCGTAGATAAGTGTGGGGTTGTACTGGCTGAAGAGCACCGGGTAAAACACCTTTTTACCTGGGGAAGCAGAGATAGAAACGTTGTTATGACATGTGAACATGGCTTTGGTGTCTGTGCGCTGTGGGGTTTGTTTGGTGTGTATCCCGCTGCGACTATCTGCTTGTGTGTGTTTGTTTGGTGATTTGTTAGTTTTTGTCCAATGTGGACTATGCATACTACTTGGTCACTTTCTTGGTTTGGTTTCTTGGTTTGGAGCAGTGATTGTCGAAGTGTGGGGTCGCGGAGGTACGGTAGTGGGCGGACGGGGGGGCAGGAGACATTATTAGGAGTGAAAAAATGAATATAGGAAGTCTTCAGTTGAGCTTTTCATTGAGCGTATGGGTTCTCCCCCAAAAACGTAGTCGTGGCCCTGCAGCACCAGTAACATTTCAAAGTAGGGCTGCCGCAACACGGACATTTAGTTGACGTCGTCGTTTTTTCCCATTTAATTTCTGAACATTTCAACTGGTTAAAACACGTTTTATTTGAATAGCGCTTCAAAGATAAAAGAACCAGCTGCAGGGTCAGGTGCCATAATGCCAAAACTCAAAGAAAAGTAGAAAATATGATCAGAGTTATGTCACACATTATTTTATACTTATCAATTACCTTTTATGCGATTTGATTGTTATTTAACAGGGGGGGTTTAAAGGGGGGCCTGACCAAGAGAACCACTGGTTTAGAGTGTTAGTAGCGTGTTAGTAGCCTGTTGTTTTGGCATGTTTGAGCATTGGTAGCATGTTGGTAGAGTGTTAGTCATATGTTGGTAGAGTGTTGGTAGCATGTTGGTAGAGTGTTAGTCATATGTTGGTAGAGTGTTGGTAGCATGTTGGTAGAGTGTTAGTCATATGTTGGTAGGCTAGAGTGTTGGTAGCATGTTGGTAGAGTGTTAGTCATATGTTGGTAAGTG
>JAOPHQ010001100.1:5000-14262 GCA_030340625.1 Merluccius polli | reverse complement strand
AAGAGTTATTAAAATATGATTTATTTTCTCAGATCATTCTTAAGACACCTTCTGGAAAGAAGCAGGTGAATTATTAAAAAGCCTTCTCTTATCAGGCTACAACACAAAACCTCTACAGGCTTGTGTCCTATTCGGCATGGTCTTAGTTTACACTCGTGATCATAGTGTAGATTTGAATGTCACTTAATAGGTCACACTGGCACATACTCACATACTCACACATGCGCTTCCTTCTCTCACACACACACACACACATACACACACACACACACACACACGCACATGCACACACACACACACACACACACACACACACACACACACACACCTTCAAGCATTCCAAAGAAAGCGGTCTTGCCAAGGAAATTTTCAATTTCCCAACACTTGTGAACACGATGTTCCCACTCTGCTCCTTTGATGTTGCAAAAGGGTCGAGGGTTGTGCCCTGAGGGACGCGATCCTCAGTGGTGACTGGTTGGTGTGTTTTTTTTTGCACAATGCACGTGGGGAAGTAGTGTAACAAAAAAAAAAGATTCCTCCTCTGCCTCCTCGGTCTTCAAATTGTTGAGGAAATGTACTTAACAAAGCATTTATTTCGACAGCCAATAACAATCTCAGTAGGGGAATGCTGTTGTTTTCAATTGTGCCGCCACTTAAACAAGATCACAATGGTTGTTGGGAGAAAATTCAAGTTTAGGTTCAAGTGTGTGTTAAGCAATTGTAATGTGTCATAGGAGAGGGAAACTAGAATCCCATAATACCAACTATATATATATATAATACCATCCCACAACCCATCTTAATTATTTTGGAAAAGTTATTCTCCACAATGAAAAGCCCAGTACATAAGCTGCCACAGTAGCTAATGTGGATGTGAGTGTAGCAGCACAATACAAGAATTAGCATTCTCTGACAGAAAAAATGCAAATTGCAACAATGCAACATTGCTTTCAGGCTACATTGACTATTATGTGAACACTTAAAAAAACATTTTTTTTTCTCCATCTGTAGGATACTACTGCTGTGTCAACCTCTCTCTCTCTCTCTCTCTCTCTCTCTTTCTGAGAGCATTCACTGCAAACTTAGAAAGTTCCTCAAGGTCTGTTTTCAGAAAACAATTCATGCCAGCGAGCCTCGGTGTGAGCGCGGTGATCTTACCCCCTGCGGTGACTCACATTCAATTCACGGCTGATCAGAAAACAAAATGCACCGCTCATATTCAAATAGATTTATACGACTTGACACAGGAATGAGTGGAATATGCCCCCCTACCATTCGCCAAGCGCACACACACACACACACACACACACACACACACACACACACAGGCGTAGGCAGTGCACGTACAACCACCCATCTGTCACCTGCTTAGAGCTTTCCAGAATGTGTTCATTGATTTGTACGTGTCTTACCGACAGCTCCTGACATCAAATTCAATCTAAAGAAGTGTTGTCAGCAATTCAGATTCCTGCTACTTCAGAACTTACGTTGAGGTGGATGTTGACAATTGAAACACATTAAAACACATTAAAACACGTGATCGGTTAAAGCGTCCTAATTTTTTTTTACAGGTTCTGCCAAAAAAAAAAAAAAGACATGAAGATGAAGAAGGGGACGAGGGATCAAACCAGTTGGAGTTGCAACCCACAAATTTGACCCTCGTATTTGGTAAGTCAACACCAACTCTGATCTTCACAATATATTCATTGTCTGTCTCTCCTTTTTTCCCGGGAATGGAAAAAGAAAAAAAAGCAGTCTTTAAAAACAAAAGACAAAAAAAGCGGTGTAATGTGTCACATCCAAAATAAAGTGCTCAACTTTGTTGGCATTTCAATAGGCCTAGTCGCTCCCCAATCACAATAAATATCCTGGGCTATGTGTAATTCATTCAAACTTCGTACAAACACCAAATAATGTTTTGATTGGGAGTCTTACTCTCAGGCTTATCTATGCTGGCATTTCTCAGCACGGCGCCTCCCCAGATTGCACCCCATGGACATTGTCAGGTTCTTGGAAGAATGGCTCAGTGTTTGTCTTTGGTTTTTGAGTAAGTGGGCTGGAAGGAGCTAATTTGATTGACTTTCAGCTTCAAGTTTTTCCACACTGGAAGGTTGCGGTCCCTTGACAGCTAGAGACCTTTCTGGTCAGTGAACGCATCGACAGGCAGTCAGTTAGCACCTGACCCATGTCGATGTGCGATCTATCAGGCCCGGTAACAACAGATATATACGAGGAGAGTCTCCCTGTACTAGTTAGTTATCCTGACGATGTTTTGTTTTTTCAGTTGACTGGAATATTGATCATTGATGTAATTAGTTTATTAGATCGGAATTTAATGGGCTCTGGAGCAGTTGAAATTAATTTAGCTAATGAGCGTGTGATTTATGCAACGCAACAAAAATATGAGGGTCAGCTCTGGAAATTTGTTTCTAATATTAATGCTATTCAATTGGATTCTATTGATCATAGGATCATAGGCATAACATAATATCTAAGATTAGACTCATACACTAACCTTTCACCCTCTAACAATCCTTCTGAAGTGGTTTGTATTTGCTATACGGTATAATTGCTGTCATCCTGAGCATATGCCAGATAATCCTGGCCATTTGGCACTGAAATATCAACATCCTTTGTTCTTTCCGTTCTTAGTTCAAGTAAACAGGGACCTGTGCTGGCCAAAGTAATCCACTCCCAGAGCTTTAGGCCGGTGTTTAAAGATATAGAGATTATATTTGCATTAGTCTGTGTTTCGCCGTATGGAAGTCAGTGGTACATCTCCATAAACTCGTTGCAAAATTCCTACCAAATATTTAACATTTTACATTTTGAAAAATGCAATGTACACCACATTGTTGATTCATAATGTATACAGTGTTTGCGTGTATTTATGCACACAACCACATGTGGATATGAGTGTTTGTGTGGTAATGTAAAAAAAAAAGTGTTGAAAACATTTCACACCCACATTTGTTGATGCTCTCATGGCCGTTCTGCTGTCAAGCCTGTGCGTGTGTTTATTTTTTGAGGGAGCCATATTTGCCTAGCTCAACATGAATATAAACATGACTTAAAATTGTGTCTTGTTCCTTTAGTGTTTCACGGAAGACTGACATCCCTTTATCTATCCCGCATGCTGTTTTTCTCCATCTCACTCGCAAAGGAGGCGTTGATGGCTGTTAGGTGCCCCTGTTTCAGGGGTGTTTTCCAAGTTTACTTCCCACCCAGAGTCTCGGGAGGGGGGAGGGGGAACCCTGTAGACCTCTTCCCACCGCCCCTTACCGAAAGCCCCCCATGCCCCTGGTCTCCAGGAGTCCCATGCGATCGCCCCACCACCAACAAATAAACCAGACACACTGTGTCAGACGCTTACGGTGAAACAAATGGATACTAGGGAACAGAATACAAGGAGTGGTATTCCTGACTGATACCTACTGTTGTACGCTCATGGTTTCAGGGAACAGATGACAAGAAGGTGGGGTTCATTTGAAGGGGAAACAGGTAGCATTTGAACGTTTAATTTCTCTCTTTAAAACACCCAACACAAATCGTAACCAAGGGCAACAACAGACTACACACTCAAGGCGCAAGGGCAGTTCATGCGATAGTGCCTATTCAGTGGAAGGACATGGCTAGGCTAGTGTAAAGCTAAAGATGGAATTACTTGAGCATTAACACAGTTCCCTTTGGGAGTAAGGGCCTAATCAGCTGGATGAGGTGGCAGAGCCCTAGGCCAGTGGAGAATTATGACGATTATGACATGTTAGCACATGTCGGAGGGTGGAGTGGACAGACAGACGATGAGTTCATCAGCGGCTGGATTAGCTAGCTCCCATGCTGATCCATAACTACCACCCGGCCAGGACCGCGTCCTAGTGCTCAATGGCCTCTCATTAGCAGTGAGGGGAAACTAATGGCCTGTGTTTGTACAGGTTTCCCTGCTCTGAATAATTTAGCCTTAAAGGGATTATGTTTGCTAGCATGAAAATTGGTTAGAGAGAGGGAAGTGACAAATGTTTGTTTTAAACTGTGCCATTTGAGCGATTCGAGTTCAGTTAATTTGTGCGGTCCTTTGACCTTCATGACGATCATGAATATTTTCTATAAGCGCTACGTTTGAATTTGCACTATGTCTGAAAAGGACCTTGTGAGACCATCCAGAGCTCACAGGTTCCCATTCTGTTTCTCTCTGCAGATCAGTCTGGCCTCTATCCCGTTGAAAGCCTTGTCCAAAAATTAAAAAATGGTCGGACCAATCAGCGCTAGGGGGAGGGAAGTGTAGCAATCTACCCAGCAATCAAAATAAAAAAGGTTTTTTAAACAACGTAAGGCAGCGGCCATATTTGGATATCAATTACTGCACAGCCATGGACAGACTGATATTCATTGCAAAACGAGAATATCTGGATGGTCTCACGAGGCTAACAAAGGACAGCTTTCTTGATAGTTATATTGAATCACAAAGCGGATATATCTATTTATCTCTTTTTTTACAACTTCATAAAAAAAATGAAAAACAAAAAAACGAACATGAAAGTGAAAGATAACCTTTGGAGAAGAGTTATTCCAACTTGTGTTTTGTGTGTAAGTCAAACCAGCGTATGAACATATTTATTGCTTGCTAGTCTGACTCACTGGATGTAAGTTGTAAGTTGTTGGTATAAGCCTGCCACCAGGCAACTCCTTCAGTCGGCATCCTCCTCCCCTTCCGCTATCCGAGTGTTACCGCTTTCAAAGTCCCTGTTGCTACGTGAGACAACAACAGCAACCTCAGAGCTAGCAACCTACACGCTGAAAATGTCACATAGTCAACATACTGTTTTATGTGGACGTTTTCTTTTGCAGGGCTTTAGCCATTTTAATGCCAGGGCTCGCTGGCCCACATGCACATGTTCCACCAAAACAAGTTCCCCCCTGACTCTATTTTGCAAGGGCACCGTCGCAGCATCCCGGGCGTAGCGCCGCCCAAGACGATTGTGATTGGTTTAAAGAAATAAAAACAAGACAGAGCGTTTTCCCCCCCCCCCATACCAGAATGATAGTGAGTAGAGCCAGACCTTTCTCCAGCACTGGCAAAGCACTAAAACAAAGTGTGGCGAGAGGTCTGGCTTTGAGATACTACATGCTTGCTAACCTTACGTAGCAGAGAAAGGTGCATAGTAAGCCCACACAGCTACCAGAGGATTTAGGCCCCCGTTAAAGCTCACAAATCAATTCAGAACTGTTTGCAATTCCTTCCTTTTTACTCCTCTGTGTAAGACTGTGGGGGGGGGGGGGGGGGGGGGGGGTTGTGAGTTGAGTAAACCTGCCGGGTGTTAAGAGTAAGACCCTGGAAACCTTTGCATACTGGGAGAGGTAACTTGCAGGTACTTGTGTTATGTTGTGTTATCCCTCCCCCAAAGAAAATAAACATGCCATTTTTATTAACCTTTTAATTGAGACTTGTTCTTCCTTAGCGTTGTTTGATTGGCTTGTGGAGCATTTTGCTACTTGGTCGCAGGACCAACAATAGCTCCATATGTTAGAAACACAAAAGAAAGCATTTGAGACTCCATCTTCCTCAATCTCCAAGAAGAACTGTTAATGGGACACTTACAGTATGTGGGTTCACAAGTCTGGTGCCGAGATACACACAATAGACATTCGCATTTTTACACCTCTCCAATACAGCAAAGGCAAGGTTGAATGCAAAACGAATTGCAGAGCACACTGATGACAAATTCATGGGTACCTCAAGTAGTCTAAAGCATTTTCAATTGCAGATCGTTTTTAAATCCATCTGCAATGCAAAACTACCCAGTGTACTAGAATTAAAAAATAATTGCGGCACCCAAGGAGAGTGTAGCAATCTACCTAGCAGTCAAAACAAAACAAGTAGACTGAATAACGATAACAGATTAACAGAAATCTGCACATAAAGCAGTGGCCACATTTGGAAATCAATCATGCCTACTGCCCAGTCAAGGCCCAAACTGATATTCATTGCGAAATGTGAATATCTGGATGGCCTCACGAGGCTAGAAAAGCACAGCTTCCTCGATAATTCTCTTGAATCACAAAACGGATATTTCTCTTGATCTCATTCTGACTTTTTTACAACTTCATAAAAAAACTAAAAAATACAACCACAAGAAAGTGAAAGATAACCTTTGGGAGAAGAGTTATTCCAACTTGTGTTTTGCGTGTACGTCAACCGACGTATGAAAAACATGTCATGCTTGCTAACCTTATGTAGCCCTACAGTGTCAGAGAAAAGTGCACAGTAAGCTGACACAGCTACCAGAGCTATGTCAAGTCACAGTATGGGGCCCTTACTTGTGCTGTAATCCCAGCCATGGCCTTTTAACCCTCTCCCACTCACCGTCCCCTCCACTGCACTCTCAACTCTCGGAGCCTGACAGTGTTACATGGAAAAACAAATGGAGACCTTGAAAACCATAAGGCTTGCTTGTTTGCCCTTTGATTTTTTGTCTTTGTGCTATTTATTTATTTTTTTACATTGTGGCCAATGTTTGTTTCTAGACCTGTTTGTGTCTTGGTAGAAATTGCAATATTTTTTTTGGTAAATGTTGCTTTCTAAATTTACATACAGCCCGGGGAGGATATTGATTTGTTGTTCGAAGAGTTTTATCCCAGATACCATAGCAGCAGCTTTTTACGCAGGTGATCTTTAGCCATCTGTCAGAAAGTATACTCAACCTGTGAAGACTGCCTGGCATAAACTACTATTCAGGTTTCAAATCAGTTTTTATTGTCTTAAAGCCTCAGTTGAAAGACAATATGTGCATGAAGAGCTTGTGTGGCCATTTGCTAATTTATGAAATACATGTGATCTACTCCTGATTTTATTATTTGTTGTTGCTATTATGTTGTTATTAGGTTTTTTTATGTCGATGCTATTTCCAACCAAAATTGTTTGTCAATTTACCCCAACCATCTATCCTTTTATATCAAATGGTATTCTGATAAATTGATGGCGTATCTAAGATTGAATTCATTATTTACCGTCCTACCTAACTAACAACAACAACAGAACCTTGAAATGACTCCCCACTCCTGTCCCAACCCCCATCTACTAATAAAGCCACGTTCCCTGCTGATGGAAAATTGTCAGTTTACCTCAAGCTACAGGGGGCCTGGCAATCAGTCCTTAAAAAAGCAGTGCCAGGTTAACCTGCTGTGATAGGGGACTCCAGGGAGGGGCCCCCACCTCCGCCTGACATGCAGGGGCTCCTCTTGCCGATAAGGGACATGCCTGCCACACAATGGAGTTGTTACCGGCCACTTTTGCCTAACATAACAACAACCGGCGGATTTAGGCGCCCGTTAAAGCTCACGAATCAATTCAGAACTGTTTGCAATTCCTTCCTTTTTACTCCGAAGCCCTCTGTGTACGACTGGGGGGGAGATTGGCTGTGAGTTGAGTAAACCTGCTGGGTGATCAGAGCAAGACCTTTGAAACCTTTGCATACTCGGTGTGGTAACTCGCAGGTACTTTTTGATTTATCCCTCCAGAAATACAAATAAACATGCCATTTTTTATTGACTTACTGATCCGTCTTTTTCTTCCTTAGCGTTGTTTGATTGGCTTGTGGAGCATTGTGCTACTTGGTCGCGGGACCAACAATAGCTCCATATGTTAGAAACACAAAAGAAAGCATTTGAGACTCCATCTTCCTCAATCTCCAAGAAGAACTGTTAATGGGACACTTACAGTATGTGGGTTCACAAGTCTGGGGCCGAGATACACACAATAGACTTTCGCATTTTTACACCTCTCCAATACAGCAAAGGCAAGGTTGAATGCAGGGAATTGCAGAGCACATTGACGACAAATAGGCAGTAATTCACGGGTACCTCAAGTACTCTAAAGTGTTTTCAAATGCAGATCGCTTTAAATCCATCTGCAATGCAAAACTACAATGTACTAGAATTAGACAATTTGCCAATTGCCTGTGATTAGACTCATGCCTATATGCTATTGAACCATTTATTTGCATTACAATATGTATACCTGTAATGGTGATGCTTAAGGATGGACGTGGGGGGCCGGGGGGTCTGCATTTTTGTATTCCTTGAAAACAAGGACAGAGACTATCCTGGTGCACACTGGGTCATTATGCCAGGGCTCCCTCAGGTACGACCAAGGACCAGGTCTACCGCCACTACTATTACATCAATCTGGCCTTAGAGCGGCGTCTTGGGGCATCACCCTCCCCCCCCAGCTTTGTGATGAAGTCTGTAGCTGTCCCTGTTTTAGCCAAACCGAAAGTGTCATCTGCTAGATAATTACATTTTTTTCATGCAAACACTTTCACATTGACTCGGCCATATTTGATTTAATGAAGTGAATTAATGAGACCGAATTGAATTTAGAAATTGTCCTGATTGCAGGAGAATTAGTGAAGCGGCCAGTTTGCCATGTGTCATATTCTGTTTGTTTTCTTGTTCCTGTCCAACCCCTTCACTCCCATATAAACAGCCGTTTCTAATTTATTACTAGAAAATGTGCTGCAGGTGACTGAATTATTAAATGATAAATACAGAGCAAATTTAGATTCACCATGGTTATCTGTGGCGACACATGCATACACATGAATCCGTCTATCTTGTCCATCCATACATCCATCCACACATACAAACACGCATACAAACATACTATTGCAGATAGTTGACATTACGAGGATATCTTCTATATAAATATATATTTTTCTCAAAGTCAAATGAAAAAGAGGTAATGATTATTTATGAGACGTGGCTGAAAAAGCGAAGCAGAGAGAGCAAGCGGTGCCTAAAGCCTCCATAGGCCGCAGCTCTGGTGCAGTTGGTGATAGTAATCCCCAAGAATGCCTCCCCTGTGAGCTGCTGTCTGTCACTTAATTAGCCTCCAGTTTTAACACCACATGGTCCTCAGGTGTATTTGTTGATTTGCGTGTTAGCGTGTGTGTGTGTGTGTGTGTGTGTGTGTGTGTGTGTGTGTGTGTGTGCCGGTCAGTGTTGAACACACACACACACACACCTTTGAACGTATGGGTGTTGTGTATGTTTTTATTGTATTAGCTATTTATTTTGTTTCCTAAATGAATTCATCTCATCGGCTATTCTTTCGTGAATTGATCGTTTTTTTGTGTTTCTTCTCAAGTCAGCTCTCATTATGTTTTCATAGAAACCGATCTAGAAAACATGTTTATTTATCGATAATGGTTACTCCTTGTATGTCTTTATGCACACATACAACTGAAAGCATAGGCGGAGAGACGGG
>JAOPHQ010001098.1:7500-15000 GCA_030340625.1 Merluccius polli | reverse complement strand
TAGTATAACTATACCTGACACACTGTGAGGTTATAGTCCAACGCTAGTATAACTATACCTGACACACTGTGAGGTTATAGTCCAACGCTAGTATAACTATTCCTGACACACTGTGAGGTTATAGTCCAACGCTAGTATAACTATACCTGACACACTGAGAGGTTATAGTCCAACGCTAGTATAACTATACCTGACACACTGTGAGGTTAATGCTAGTCCAACGCTAGTATAACTATACCTGACACACTGTGAGGTTATAGTCCAACGCTAGTATAACTATACCTGACACACTGTGAGGTTAATGCTAGTCCAACGCTAGTATAACTATACCTGACACACTGTGAGGTTAATGCTAGTCCAACGCTAGTATAACTATACCTGACACACTGTGAGGTTAATGCTAGTCCAACGCTAGTATAACTATACCTGACACACTGAGAGGTTATAGTCCAACGCTAGTATAACTATACCTGACACACTGTGAGGTTATAGTCCAACGCTAGTATAACTATACCTGACACACTGAGAGGTTATAGTCCAACGCTAGTATAACTATACCTGACACACTGTGAGGTTATAGTCCAACGCTAGTATAACTATACCTGACACACTGAGAGGTTATAGTCCAACGCTAGTATAACTATACCTGACACACTGAGAGGTTATAGTCCAACGCTAGTATAACTATACCTGACACACTGAGAGGTTATAGTCCAACGCTAGTATAACTATACCTGACACACTGTGAGGTTATAGTCCAACGCTAGTATAACTATACCTGATACACTGTGAGGTTATAGTCCAACGCTAGTATAACTATACCTGATACACTGTGAGGTTATAGTCCAACGCTAGTATAACTATACCTGATACACTGAGAGGTTATAGTCCAACGCTAGTATAACTATACCTGACACACTGAGAGGTTATAGTCCAACGCTAGTATAACTATACCTGACACACTGAGAGGTTATAGTCCAACGCTAGTATAACTATACCTGACACACTGTGAGGTTATAGTCCAACGCTAGTATAACTATACCTGACACACTGTGAGGTTATAGTCCAACGCTAGTATAACTATACCTGACACACTGAGAGGAGTGGGAGGAGAGAGAGGGGAAGCGAGTGAGAGGAGAGGAGAGGAGAGGAGAGAGAGAGACGGGAGAGCCGAGCGGGAGGAGAAGGGGAGAGAGAGGAGAGGAGAGGAGAGGAGAAAGGAAAGGAGAGAGAAATGGGAGAGAGGAGAGGGGGGAGAGAGAGCAGAGAGAGGAGAAAGGAAAGGAGGGAGAAATGGGAGAGAGGAGAGGGGGAGAGAGAGAGGAGTGAGAGGAGAGAGGAGAAAGAGGGGGAGGAGGTGGGGGTAGGAGAGAGGACAGCAGGAGTGAGGGGTGAGAGAGGAGAGAGGAGTGGAAAAAGAGGAGAGATGAAAGAGAAGAGAAGAAGAGATATGGCAGGTGTGAGGGATGATTGGTGAGTGTGTAAGGAAGTGTGTGTGTGTGTGTGTGTGTGCGCGTGTGCGCGTGTGCGAGTGTGTGTGTGTGTGCGTGTGTGTGTGTGTGTGCGCGTGTGTGTGTGTGTGTGTGCGTGTGTGCGTGTGTGTGTGTGTGTGTGTGTGTGTGTGTGTGTGTGTGTGTGTGTGTGTGTGTGCGTGCGTGTGTGTGTGTGTGCACAGCCAGGTACAGTACTAGCAGGAAGTGTATAATTGAGGAGTCCCATAGATCAGAACCCAGCTGAAGGAGAAGCATGGAGGCGGCCATTACCAGAGCCGGGGAGGAAATGAACAGAAGAGAGAAAGGAGGAAAATGAAAGAGGAGAAGACGCTTGAGAGGGGGAGGGCTTGAGGGGGGGGAGGGCGGGGGGGGAGGGGGAGGGGGGAGGGGGAGGGGGGGGGGGGGGAACAGACGGGGCACAAAGATCCTGGGGGGGCAATCTTGAGGGGGGCGTCGCACTGAATTTGGCGTGTCCATTCATATGTGGATAAGCGGGGAAATCTGAACTGCAGCTGTTGATGGTTCAACGCCCGTGCATGGCAGAGCGCGCACACACACGCGCGTGCGCACACACACACACACACAAGCGCTCACACACACAAGCACTCAAACACACAAGCACACGCACGCACACGCGTGTCAGACCAATCAGGGGGCCTACATGACTTGGGCCATTACCCATAAATTCCCCGTAGGTATGACGCATGTGTGTGTGTGTGTGTGTGTGTGTGTGTGTGTGTGTGTATGTGTGTGTGTATGTGTGTGTGTGTATGTGTGTGTGTGTGTGTGTGGGTGTGTGTGTGTGTGTGTATGTGTGTGTGTGTATGTGTGTATGTGTATGTGTGTGTGTGTGTGTGTGTGTGTGTGTGTGTATGTGTGTGTGTGTATGTGTGTGTGTGTATGTGTGTGTGTGTGTGTGTGTGTGTGTGTGTGTGTGTGTGTGTGTGTGTATGTGTGTAAGTAAATAGTAAAATGTCTTGAGATATGCCGTGTGAGGTAACTTCGTTAAACATTTACGCGTCTGTTATGTATGACAGAGTTGGCCTTTTGTTGACTCATGGCGTTGTCTAAAACTGTCTCTACCTCTCCACTGTCTGACTGTCTCTAATGTCTTAAACTGTCTCTAGCTAATGTCTTAAACTGTCTCTAGCTAATGTCTTAAACTGTCTCTACCTAATGTCTTAAACTGTCTCTAGCTAATGTCTTAAACTGTCTCTAGCTAATGTCTTAAACTGTCTCTAGCTAATGTCTTAAACTGTCTCTACCTAATGTCTTAAACTGTCTCTAGCTAATGTCTTAAACTGTCTCTAGCTAATGTCTTAAACTGTCTCTAGCTAATGTCTTAAACTGTCTCTAGCTAATGTCTTAAACTGTCTCTAGCTAATGTCTAGAACTGTCTCTAGCTAATGTCTTAAACTGTCTCTAGCTAATGTCTTAAACTGTCTCTACCTAATGTCTAGAACTGTCTCTAGCTAATGTCTTAAACTGTCTCTAGCTAATGTCTTAAACTGTCTCTAGCTATTGTCTAGAACTGTCTCTAGCTAATGTCTTAAACTGTCTCTAGCAAATGTCTTAAACTGTCTCTAGCTAATGTCTAGAACTGTGTCTAGCTAATGTCTAGAACTGTCTCTAGCTAATGTCTTAAACTGTCTCTAGCAAATGTCTTAAACTGTCTCTAGCTAATGTCCAAACTGTCTCTAATGTCTAAAACTGTCTCTAGCTAATGTCCAATCTCTCTAGCTAATGTCTAATGGTCTCTACCCAATGTCCAAACTGTCTCTAACTAATGTCCAAACTGTCTCTAACTAATGTCCAAACTGTCTCTAACTAATGTCCAAACTGTCTCTAGCTAATGTCTAAAACTGTCTCTAGCTAATGTCTAAAACTGTCTCTTTCCCTGATGTCTAGAACTGTCTCTACCCAATGTCCAAACTGTCTCTAACTAATGTCCAAACTGTCTCTAGCTAATGTCTAAAACTGTCTCTAGCTAATGTCTAAAACTGTCTCTTTCCCTGATGTCTAGAACTGTCTCTACCCAATGTCCAAACTGTCTCTAACTAATGTCCAAACTGTCTCTAACTAATGTCCAAACTGTCTCTAGCTAATGTCTAAAACTGTCTCTACCCAATGTCCAAACTGTCTCTAACTAATGTCCAAACTGTCTCTTTCCCTGATGTCTAGAACTGTCTCTTTCCCTGATGTCTAGAACTGTCTCTTTCCCTAATGTCTAAAACTGTCTCTTTCCCTGATGTCCAAACTGTCTCTTTCCCTGATGTCCAAACTGTCTCTTTCCCTGATGTCTAGAACGAGGGACATGGCCATTCAAAGGTCCTCTGTGTAAATGTTGATGACTCATGAATATAAAACCTCACCTGCCTCATTTTCCCGCTGTGTTCAAACGGAGTCTGTTTTAAAGGTGTATCATAATCAAATAAATGATTTGCATTTTAACATTTTAATCGACAGTTAGGCGGTCGCGTTCGTTATTACAGTGCGTCCCCTCGCGCACACCCCCCCCCCCCCCCCCCCCCCCCTCCCTCCCTCACCTGTACGGAAGTGGCTGTCCTATAAAACGCACGGCAGGTAGCCGCTCCTGCCCAGGTAGGAATGGAGACGTCGCGCGCGCTGTTCGGTCGCGGCGCCACAGACCCTCCCCCCCCCTCCCACCACAGACACACAGACACACACAGACAGACACACACACACATACTCTGCTCCCTGAGTCTTCGTCCGTGCGTGGGGACCGTGCGTGTGCGTGGGGACCGCCGGCATGAGACAGCCTGAGACAACCCGTGTGCTTTTGTCTCCACTCCGCCAGCAGTAACCTTGCGGACCCATGGGGCTCATACTGCTGAGTCTGCTACTGGGATACTGTGTCTCCAGCGTGGAAGGTAAGGGACCTGGGGGGGGACCTGGGGGGGACCAGTACAGGTGAGATGGGTCTAAACCCAGTACAGGTGAAATGGGTCTAAACCCAGTACAGGTGAAATGGGTCTAAACCCAGTACAGATGAGATGGGTCTAAACCCAGTACAGGTGAGATGGGTCTAAACCCAGTACAGGTGAGATGGGTCTAAACCCAGTACAGGTGAGATGGGTCTAAACCCAGTACCGGTGAAATGGGTCTAAACCCAGTACAGGTGAAATGGGTCTAAACCCAGTACAGATGAGATGGGTCTAAACCCATTACAGGTGAGATGGGTCTAAACCCAGTACAGGTGAAATGGGTCTAAACCCAGTACAGGTGAGATGGGTCTAAACCCAGTACAGGTGAGATGGGTCTAAACCCAGTACAGGTGAGATGGGTCTAAACCGAACCAGGCGTTTATGGTGAACAAGCCTCTGTTTATTTGTTAATTAAAGTGTAATTAAAGTGTAACAAATATGTCCAATAAAAGATCTGTTTTGCATCAAGAGGGCTTACCTTATTGTTTTTTATCTGCGGGCCTAGACAAAAAACAACAACAACAACAACAACAACAACAACAACAAGCCTACTCTCCTAATCATTATTATTAATTATTAATTTCATTATCAAGTAATGAAATGTCTTGTGTGTGTTATTTTGGATTTGCATTTAACCTTACGTCTGGCCGCACTGGTGTGTGTGCGTGTGTGCGTGTGTGTGTGTGTGTGTGTGTGTGTGTGTGTTTTTGTGTGCGCGCCTGTGCATATGTACGTGTGTGTGTGTGTGTGCGTGCTCCGGTGTGTGTGTGTCTGTGTGTGCGTGTGTGTGTGTGTGTGTGTGTGTGTGTGCGTGCTCCTGTGTGTGTGTGTGTGTGTGTGTGTGTGTGTGTCTGTGTGTCTGTGTGTATGTGTGTGTGTGTGTGTGTGTGTGTGCAGGGTCGTGTCCGTCCGGCAGCGCCGGTAGTTGTGACGAGTGTCTGTCGCGGAGTCCCCGCTGCGCCTGGTGCACCCAGGAGGTAAGCATGAAGTTTACACATTTACATATTACATATTTATATATTACATATGTAAAAAATTACATATTTTGTCACAAACGAATCGCCTCCAGCGACCGGGTGACAAGAGAGATTTGTCCTGAAGCAGCAGTTGTTATTTTTTTGGTCAATGTGGTTGTTATGTACGGCTGACTGATCTCTTTTTCCCCCTCAAAAATGTGACACGCGTGTAATAATACGTGTGTTAACATCATCCAGAAGGGTTGTTCACGCACACATCATCACATTTAAGAAGCGCTTGAGCCTGTGTTCACCTCCAACACACTGCCAACACACTCCCACCACACTCCCAACACACTCCCACCACACTCCCAACACACTCCCAACACACGTCCAACACACTTCAAGGATTAACCGTTGAATAAACATGTAGTCACATGTAGTAAACTAACCCGTATTGTTTCCTCAGAATTTCACAAACTGGTTATCGGTGGGCGAGCGATGTGACACGCCGGAGACGCTGCTGGAAAAGGGCTGTCTGCCGGACCGCCTGGAGCTCCACGTGTCCCACGCCGAGGTGCTCCTGGACAGCCCCCTGGGGAGGAGGACCGGGACCACCAACGGCACCCAGATCTCGCCGCAGAGGATGGCTCTCAAACTGCGGCCCGGTAGGACCTCCACCGGGGCTCCTGGGGTAGCCTCGCCTCGCTGCTCCCGACTGTGGCGTTATGTGTTACGTTAGGACTCCAGTGCCCAGGACGCGTTGCGGGGTCACGCGTGTGTTTTAGTAGAGCCCGTCGCGGCCGACCAGGTGCTTGTTGAATGTCATCTTGGTAATGAAGAAGGCTTTATAAACCTATTATGTTATCCAGTGGAAGGACATGAGACCGACGAGCCGGCCGTTCCCTTGTCTGGTTATCGCCGGTGTATCAATGTGTGTATCAATGTGTGTATGAATGGGTGTAGGAATGTGTGTATGAATGGGTGAATGTGAGACACTCATTGTAAAGCACTTTGAGCGGCCACAGGTCAGAAAAAGCGCTATGTAGGTAAATGTATATAAATGCTGTCCTTTTACCATTGATGGATGTGTCTAGACATTGTTTACATGATAAATGTTAAAAATGTTCATGAATAAAGGGATATATGGTTAGTTTATATATTAGGTTACAGATGGTTAGGTTTAGGTCTCAAGTTCTATATATTATGTTAAGGAGTTATATGCCATATATAGGCCGCCTTGCGCTGTCTTGGTTAAACCATAGCCCTCTGTTCATTTACATATTTGCCTGTACATTGTGTTAATGACAAAGTTGAATTGAATTGAGTGTTTGGATTAGGATCAGGGTGAAAGCAGTCAGCAGAATCGTCCATATCCGTAGTATAGTATATATATATATATATATATATATATATATATATATATATATATATATATATATATATATATATATATATATATTCACTGCTCCATCAACATTTCATGCCAAATCACTATATTTCCTTGTTTAAAATGTACTGCAAGATGCCGTTTCTATCCAAAACATGTGTGGGTCTAGGTAAAAAAATGTATTTTCCTGAAAACTGTCAAAATTGATTTATTGCGTTTTGGAAAAGAGCTCTTCATATACTGTATATATATATATATATATAATATACCATATAGGGCTTGTACAGCAAAAATTAATGTAAAATTAATGTAAATATACTGTAACCTAGGCTAATGAAAACTTTGTTTTGCCGTGTCTCGCATGAGAAACGCTGTGGCATTCTTCTCATCGTCTCATTCCTCCCATCTCCTGCACAGGTAGTCAGATGACCTTCCAGGTCAAAGTTCAGCAGACGGAGGACCACCCCGTGGACATCTACTACCTGATGGACCTCTCGGCGTCCATGACGGACGACCTGGAGATGATCAAGGACCTGGGCTCCACCCTCACCAGGGAGATGAGCAACCTCACCAGCAAGTTCCGCCTGGGCTTCGGCTCCTTCGTGGAGAAACCCGTGCTGCCGTTCATCAAGATCACCGAGGAGGAGCTGGCCAACCCCTGCAGGTGTGTGGACCCACACACCCACAAACACGGGGGAGAATGAAAGGAGAAGCTG
>JAOPHQ010001098.1:0-2500 GCA_030340625.1 Merluccius polli | reverse complement strand
CTCCTGAGGCCCGTGGGCTTCCAGGACGGGCTGGCGGTGGACCTCAGCTCCCTGTGCTCCTGCAACTGCCCACCGCCCCCCCAGCACCCCAACGCCACCGCCGCCGCCGCCGCCGCCGCCGGCCTGTGCCTCGAGGGCCAGGGCTCCCCAGAGTGCGGCGTGTGCGTGTGCCGGCCGGGCTTCGTGGGCTCGCATTGCGAGTGCAGCGAGGAGGACGCCGCGACCGGAGTCAGCGAAGGTGGTTGCCGGGCCGTGCAGGATGAGGGGGCGGAGTCTTGTAGCGGCCAGGGGGAGTGCTACTGCGGCCGCTGTGTGTGCCACGTGTCCAGCTTCGGCCGCGTCTACGGCCGCTTCTGCGAGTGCGATGACTACTCGTGCGTTCGGTTCCGCGGCGAGCTCTGCGCAGGTGTGTGTGTGTGTGTGTGTGTGGTGGAGTGTGTGGCTGGCACCAGAAGCATGTCATTTGAGGATAAACTGGGGATTGTATTACTGTTTGGTGTAATTATATTTTGTTTGAACAGATACTTAGAGTATTATATGGTGTTAGCTGTATATAATAAACTGTGTGTGTGTGTGTGTGTATGTCTGTCTGTGTCTGTCTGTATGTGTGTGTGTGTGTGTGTGTGTGTGTGTTTGTGTTTGTGTGTGTGTGTGTTCAGGCCACGGTCAGTGTGACTGTGGTCAGTGTGTGTGTGACAGCGGCTGGCTGGGTGAGGTCTGTAACTGCAGCAGCAGCACGGAGGCGTGTATGTCCCAGGACGGGACGTCCTGCAGCGGCCGCGGGGCGCTGCGAGTGCGGCCGGTGTGTGTGCTCTGTCCCCGGGGCTTCTGGGATACTGTGTGAGAAGTGCCCCACCTGCGGAGACACCTACAGCTGCAGCTCAGCCAGGTAAACACACCCATCACACCGCCTGGTTTACCCCCAGGTGTGCATAACGGTGACCTTAACATTAATCGAACCATCGCAAGCCCATCAGCGATTCGAGTGGAGCAGGATAGTCTAGAGACTCTGGCGGTTAGGGTTGGACTCCCAGCCTAAAGGCACGTCCTTGGACAAGATGGCTGAACCCCTACCTGCTCCTTCATGTCATGTACCTGAATTCACTGTAAGTCACTTTGGATAAAAGCGTGTGATAAATAGCAGGAGTTGTGACACCTCCTGCGGGTGTGTCATTCTGTAAGGAATTAGCTCTTTTGTCAAACGCTTTTATCCAAAGCGAGTTCCAGTGAGTTCTGATACAGGGGGTCGTCTTGCTCAAGCATGCCTACAGGTTAGGCTGCAGACACTGGAGTTCCTTCGAACCCGCACCCACTACACTCATATTGTTGTCTGCATATTGAGTCCTGAGAGCAACACAAAGCTCACTCTCCTCTTTCCTCGTTTGTTTATTCCCTCTTTGGTTCCATGATATCACGTTCAGAGCCTCTTTGTCTCTGTCGTCTTTCTTCCCGAATGACATCAAGAGATGACTAATGGCCCCCAACACAAAGCACAGAGATTCCCTTTCTGCCATGTGGTGAAGCTGTCAGGGCTGCAGTATCAGTGCTCTCTGCAGGCTGGGGGAGAGGGGTGTGTGTGTGTGTGTGTGTGTGTGTGTGTGTGGGGGGGGGGGGGGGGGGGTCAGGGTTAATGGCAGTGAGCAGTGAGGCCTTGGGAACCTGCAGATAAGAGGCGTCTGATTCCACAAGGTCCACCAGTGATGGAGCCGCTGGTGAACCGTCGCTGCCTTCAAGTTCTTTGGCAAAGGCATAGGATTGTTCAGAAATGTTATCCAAAGTGACTTATAATGTAAAAAAAAGCAAGATATAATGTAAAAAGTAAGATACAATAAAAAAGTTAACAGATTCAGCGGTTGAGTTCACGTTATTGGACATAGGGAATATTGATGTTGCACATTTTTGTATATATGATATTGCACAGTTTAGTATATATGATATTGCACAATTTAGTATATATAATATTGCACATAGGGAACATTGATAGACAGAGTCTGCTCTGGCCTTCCTTATAAAGTGCATTTGTATTGTCGGTCCAGTCCCGTTGATTATTTGTAACATTTTACATTATTTTAAGTTCTTTTGGATGATGTTCAGTTACTTTTGTGTATTACAGATGGCAGCACATCAGTGTGTTTCGTGTATTAGTTTTATCTCAGGATTAACACAAAGGTAGAGAATAACACAACAGCTTATGTGTGGACTCTTCTATCTTATGATGAAGAGTCTTGGCATCACATGCTGTCGCTCTTCACACGAACTATGAATCGGCTTATCTCCACTCTGACACACAGACTGAGAGAGATTGTGTGTGTGTGTGTATGTGTGTGTCTGTGTTTTCTCCATCAGGGCGTGTGTTGAGTGTCACCTACAAGCCAAGGAGAGCCTGGATCTGTGTGTGCAAAGGTGCAGTGTCCCGAAGATCACCATCAACACCTCCACAGGTGAGCGTCTCCCAGGAATATGGTCCCAATGAACCCATCGCCTTGCACCAGTACAAAAA
>JAOPHQ010001097.1:0-12788 GCA_030340625.1 Merluccius polli | reverse complement strand
ACTTTTTTCAATTTTTTATTCTCTCCATCTTTTTTTCTATCACTCTTTTTTCCAAATTTCTTTTGCCCCCTTTTTTCGATTTTTTATTTTTTTCTCCGTCTTTTTTTCGATTTTGTTTTCTATCACTTTTTTCAATTTTTTATTCTCTCCATCTTTTTTTCTATCACTCTTTTTTCCAAATTTCTTTTGCCCCCTTTTTTTCGATGTTTTATTCTCTCCATATTTTTTTTTCTCCGTCTTTTTTTCGATTTTGTTTTCTATCACTTTTTTCAATTTTTTATTCTCTCCATCTTTTTTTCTATCACTCTTTTTTCCAAATTTCTTTTGCCCCCTTTTTTTCGATTTTTTATTCTCTCCATCTTTTTTTTCTACCACTCTTTTTCGAGTTTTTTTAACCCACTTTTTTCGAATTTTTTTTTGCTATCACTTTTTTTCTTTCCATCTTTTTTCGATTTTTTTTCTATCACTCTTTTTTGATTTTTTATTCTCTCCATCTTTTTTCTATCACTCTTATTTTCGATGTTTTATTCTCTCCATCTTTTTTTTTCTCCGTCTTTTTTTCGATTTTGTTTTCTATCACTTTTTTCAATTTTTTATTCTCTCCATCTTTTTTTCTATCACTCTTTTTTCCAAATTTCTTTTGCCCCCTTTTTTTCGATTTTTTATTCTCTCCATCTTTTTTTCTACCACTCTTTCGAGTTTTTTTAACCCACTTTTTTCGAATTTTTTTTTGCTATCACTTTTTTTCTTTCCATCTTTTTTCGATTTTTTTTCTATCACTCTTTTTTGATTTTTTATTCTCTCCATCTTTTTTCTATCAGTCTTTTTTTCGATCTTTTATTCTCTCCATTTTTTTTCTATCACTCTTTTTTTTTTTAATTTTTGCCCCCTTTTTTTCAATTTTTTATTCTCTCCATCTTTTTTTTTCTCCGTCTTTTTTTCGATTTTGTTTTCTATCACTTTTTTCAATTTTTTATTCTCTCCATCTTTTTTTCTATCACTCTTTTTTCCAAATTTCTTTTGCCCCCTTTTTTTCGATTTTTTATTCTCTCCATCTTTTTTCTATCACTATTTTTTCGATTTTTTTTAACCTCTTTTTTCGATTTCTTTTTGTAGCACTTTTTTCAATATTTTATTTGCTCCATCTTTTTATCACTTTTTTTTCGATTTTTTTTTCTCTCCATCTTTTTTTTCTACCACTCTTTTTCGAGTTTTTTTAACCCACTTTTTTTTAATTCTTTTTTGCTATCACTTTTTTTCTTTCCATCTTTTTTCGATTTTTTTTCTATCACTCTTTTTTGATTTTTTATTCTCTCCATCTTTTTTTTCTATCACTCTTATTTTCGATGTTTTATTCTCTCCATCTTTTTTTTTCTCCGTCTTTTTTTCGATTTTTTTTTCTATCACTCTTCAATTTTTTATTCTCTCCATCTTTTTTTCTATCACTCTTTTTTCCAAATTTCTTTTGCCCCCTTTTTTTCGATTTTTTATTCTCTCCATCTTTTTTCTATCAGTCTTTTTTTCGATCTTTTATTCTCTCCATTTTTTTTCTATCACTCTTTTTTTTTTAAATTTTTGCCCCCTTTTTTTCAATTTTTTATTCTCTCCATCTTTCTTCTATCACTCTTATTTTCGATGTTTTATTCTCTCCATCTTTTTTTTCTACCACTCTTTTTCGAGTTTTTTTAACCCACTTTTTTCGAATTTTTTTTTGCTATCACTTTTTATTCTCTCCATCTTTTTTCTATCAGTCTTTTTTTCGATTTTTATTCTCTCCATCTTTTTTTTTCTCCGTCTTTTTTTCGATTTTTTTTTCTATCACTTTTTTCAATTTTTTATTCTCTCCATCTTTTTTTCTATCACTCTTTTTTCCAAATTTCTTTTGCCCCCTTTTTTTCGATTTTTTATTCTCTCCATCTTTTTTTTCTACCACTCTTTCGAGTTTTTTTAACCCACTTTTTTCGAATTTTTTTTTGCTATCACTTTTTTTCTTTCCATCTTTTTTCGATTTTTTTTCTATCACTCTTTTTTGATTTTTTATTCTCTCCATCTTTTTTCTATCAGTCTTTTTTTCGATCTTTTATTCTCTCCATTTTTTTTCTATCACTCTTTTTTTTTTAAATTTTTGCCCCCTTTTTTTCAATTTTTTATTCTCTCCATCTTTTTTTTTCTCCGTCTTTTTTTCGATTTTGTTTTCTATCACTTTTTTCAATTTTTTATTCTCTCCATCTTTTTTTCTATCACTCTTTTTTCCAAATTTCTTTTGCCCCCTTTTTTTCGATTTTTTATTCTCTCCATCTTTTTTCTATCACTATTTTTTCGATTTTTTTTAACCTCTTTTTTCGATTTCTTTTTGTAGCACTTTTTTCAATATTTTATTTGCTCCATCTTTTTATCACTTTTTTTTCGATTTTTTTTTCTCTCCATCTTTTTTTTCTACCACTCTTTTTCGAGTTTTTTTAACCCACTTTTTTTGAATTCTTTTTTGCTATCACTTTTTTTCTTTCCATCTTTTTTCGATTTTTTTTCTATCACTCTTTTTTGATTTTTTATTCTCTCCATCTTTTTTTTCTATCACTCTTATTTTCGATGTTTTATTCTCTCCATCTTTTTTTTTCTCCGTCTTTTTTTCGATTTTTTTTTCTATCACTCTTTTCAATTTTTTATTCTCTCCATCTTTTTTTCTATCACTCTTTTTTCCAAATTTCTTTTGCCCCCTTTTTTTCGATTTTTTATTCTCTCCATCTTTTTTCTATCAGTCTTTTTTTCGATCTTTTATTCTCTCCATTTTTTTCTATCACTCTTTTTTTTTTAAATTTTTGCCCCCTTTTTTTCAATTTTTTATTCTCTCCATCTTTCTTCTATCACTCTTATTTTCGATGTTTTATTCTCTCCATCTTTTTTTTCTACCACTCTTTTTTGAGTTTTTTTAACCCACTTTTTTCGAATTTTTTTTTGCTATCACTTTTTATTCTCTCCATCTTTTTTCTATCACTCTTATTTTCGATGTTTTATTCTCTCCATCTTTTTTTTTCTCCGTCTTTTTTTCGATTTTTTTTCTATCACTCTTTTCAATTTTTTATTCTCTCCATCTTTTTTTCTATCAATCTTTTTTCCAAATTTCTTTTGCTCCCTTTTTTTCGATTTTTTATTCTCTCCATCTTTTTCTATCACTGTTTTTTCGATTTTTTTACCCTCTTTTTTCGATTTCTTTTTGTAGCACTTTTTTCAATATTTTATTTGCTCCATCTTTTTATCACTTTTTTTCGATTTTTTTTTCTCCATCTTTTTTTTCTACCACTCTTTTTCGAGTTTTTTTAACCCACTTTTTTCGAATTTTTTTTTGCTATCACTTTTTTTCTTTCCATCTTTTTTCGATTTTTTTTTCTATCACTTTTTTTCGATCTTTTATTCTCTCCATCTTTTTCTATCACTTTTTAAAAAACAATTTTGCCCCCTTTTTTCTGTTGTTCCTTCATTTTTTCTCTTTCTTTTTTGGCGAGTTTTTGACCTCTCCAGGTCTCTTTTTCCTTCATTTTTTGTTCCTGCCATCTTTTTGGCCCTCTTTCTTCTCGATTTTGTCATTCTCTCCATCTTTTTTTTTTTTTTTTTTTTCAGGATTTTTTGACATACCCGGACCTGTTGTTCCTTCATTTTTTCTCTTTCTTTTTTGGCGAGTTTTTGACCTCTCCAGGTCTCTTTTTCCTTCATTTTTTGTTCCTGCCATCTTTTTGTTCCTGCCATCAGGATTTTTTGACATACCCGGACCTGTTGTTCCTTCATTTTTTGTCTTTCTTTTTTGGCGAGTTTTTGACATCTCCAGGTCTCTTTTTCCTTCATTTTTTGTTCCTGCCATCTTTTTGGCCCTCTTTCTTCTCGATTTTGTCATTCTCTCCATCTTTTTTTTTTTTTTTTTTTTTCAGGATTTTTTGACATACCCGGACCTGTTGTTCCTTCATTTTTTGTCTTTCTTTTCTGGCGAGTTTTTGACCTCTCCAGGTCTCTTTTTCCTTCATTTTTTGTTCCTGCCATCTTTTTGGCCCTCTTTCTTCTCGATTTTGTCATTCTCTCCATCTTTATTTATTCATTTTTTTTCAGGATTTTTTGACACACCCATTTGCTGGGGTAAGTGTAGGCCGCCAATGGGTGTGCCAATGGGTGTGCTTTGCTGGGGTAAGTGAAAGCCGCCTATGGGTGTGCTTTGCTGGGGTAAGTTTAGGTTGTGTAGTTGTGTGAAAACGGGAAATAGGCAGAAGCACAACCTAATTCTAAACCGAGAAAACGGAAAATAGGCACAAGCGCAACCTAATTCAAAACCGAGAAAACGGAAAATAGGCACAATCGCAACCTAATTCCAAACCGAGAAAACGGAAAATAGGCACGAGCACAACCTTATTCCAAACCCAGAAAATGGAAAATAGGCACAAGCCCAACCTAATTCAAAACCGAGAAAACGGAAAATAGGCACAATCGCAACCTAATTCAAAACCGAGAAAACGGAAAATAGGCACAAGCGCAACCTAATTCCAAACCGAGAAAACGGAATATAGGCACAAGCGCAACCTAATTTCAAACCGAGAAAATTGGGTGTGCTTTGCTGGGGCAAGTGTAAAGCCGCCTATGGGTGTGCTTTGCTGGGGTATGTGTAAGACGCCTATGGGTGTGCTTTGCTGGGGTATGTGTAAGATGCCTATGGGTGTGCTTTGCTGGGGTAAGTGTAAGCCGCCTATGGGTATGCTTTGCTGGGGTAAGTGTAAGGTGCCTATTGGTGTGCTTTGCTGGAGCAAGTGTAAGCCGCCTATGGGTGTGCTTTGCTGGGGTACGTGTAAGCCGCATATGGGTGTGCTTTGCTGGGGTAAGTGTAAGACGCCTATGGGTGTGCTTTGCTGGGGTAAGTGTAGGTTGTGTAGTTGTTTGAAAACGGGAAATAGGCACAAGCACAACCTAATTCCAAACCGAGAAAACGGAAAATAGGCACAAGCACAACCTAATTCCAAACCGAGAAAACGGAATATAGGCACAAGCACAACCTAATTTCAAACCGAGAAAACTGGGTGTGCTTTGCTGGGGCAAGTGTAAGCCGCGTATGGGTGTGCTTTGCTGGGGTAAGTGTAAGCTGCCTATGGGTGTGCTTTGCTGGGGTAAGTGTAGGTTGTGTAATTGTTTGAAAACGGGAATTAGGCACAAGCACAACCTAATTCCAAACCCAGAAAATGGAAAATAGGCACAAGCCCAACCTAATTCAAAACCGAGAAAACGGAAAATAGGCACAATCGCAACCTAATTCCAAACCGAGAAAACGGAAAATAGGCACGAGCACAACCTAATTCCAAACCCAGAAAATGGAAAATAGGCACAAGCCCTAATTCAAAACCGAGAAAACGGAAAATAGGCACAATCGCAACCTAATTCAAAACCGAGAAAACGGAAAATAGGCACAATCGCAACCTAATTTCAAAATGGGGAAACTGGGTGTGCTTTGCTGGGGCAAGTGTAAGCCGCCTATGGGTGTGCTTTGCTGGGGTACGTGTAAGGTGCCTATTGGTGTGCTTTGCTGGGGTAAGTGTAAGCCGCCTATGGGTATGCTTTGCTGGGGTAAGTGTAAGGTGCCAATTGGTGTGCTTTGCTGGGGCAAGTGTAAGCCGCCTATGGGTGTGATTTGCTGGGGTAAGTGTAGGTTGTGTAGTTGTGTGAAAACGGGAAATAGGCACAAGCACAACCTAATTCTAAACCGAGAAAACGGAAAATAGGCACAAGCGCAACCTAATTCAAAACCGTGAAAACGGAATATAGGCACAAGCGCAACCTAATTCCAAACCGAGAAAACGGAATATAGGCACAAGCGCAACCTAATTTCAAACCGAGAAAACTGGGTGTGCTTTGCTGGGGCAAGTGTAAGCCGCCTATGGGTGTGCTTTGCTGGGGTACGTGTAAGCCGCATATGGGTGTGCTTTGCTGGGGTAAGTGTAAGCCGCCTATGGGTATGCTTTGCTGGGGTAAGTGTAAGGTGCCTATTGGTGTGCTTTGCTGGGGCAAGTGTAAGCCGCCTATGGGTGTGATTTGCTGGGGTAAGTGTAAGCCGCCTATGGGTGTGATTTGCTGGGGTAAGTGTAAGCCGCCTATGGGTGTGCTTTGCTGGGGTAAGTGTAAGGTGCCTATTGGTGTGCTTTGCTGGGGCAAGTGTAAGCCGCATATGGGTGTGCTTTGCTGGGGTAAGTGTAAGACGCCTATGGGTGTGCTTTGCTGGGGTAAGTGTAGGTTGTGTAGTTGTTTGAAAACGGGAAATAGGCACAAGCACAACCTAATTCCAAACCGAGAAAACGGAAAATAGGCACAAGCACAACCTAATTCCAAACCGAGAAAACGGAATATAGGCACAAGCACACCCTAATTTCAAACCGAGAAAACTGGGTGTGCTTTGCTGGGGCAAGTGTAAGCCGCGTATGGGTGTGCTTTGCTGGGGTAAGTGTAAGCTGCCTATGGGTGTGCTTTGCTGGGGTAAGTGTAGGTTGTGTAATTGTTTGAAAACGGGAATTAGGCACAAGCACAACCTAATTCCAAACCCAGAAAATGGAAAATAGGCACAAGCCCAACCTAATTCAAAACCGAGAAAACGGAAAATAGGCACAATCGCAACCTAATTCCAAACCGAGAAAACGGAAAATAGGCACGAGCACAACCTTATTCCAAACCCAGAAAATGGAAAATAGGCACAAGCCCAACCTAATTCAAAACCGAGAAAACGGAAAATAGGCACAATCGCAACCTAATTCCAAACCGAGAAAACGGAAAATAGGCACGAGCACAACCTTATTCCAAACCCAGAAAATGGAAAATAGGCACAAGCCCAACCTAATTCAAAACCGAGAAAACGGAAAATAGGCACAATCGCAACCTAATTCAAAACCGAGAAAACGGAAAATAGGCACAAGTGCAACCTAATTCAAAACCGTGAAAACGGAATATAGGCACAAGCGCAACCTAATTCCAAACCGAGAAAACGGAATATAGGCACAAGCGCAACCTAATTTCAAACCGAGAAAATTGGGTGTGCTTTGCTGGGGCAAGTGTAAAGCCGCCTATGGGTGTGCTTTGCTGGGGTATGTGTAAGACGCCTATGGGTGTGCTTTGCTGGGGTAAGTGTAAGACGCCTATGGGTGTGCTTTGCTGGGGTAAGTGTAGGTTGTGTAGTTGTTTGAAAACGGGAAATAGGCACAAGCACAACCTAATTCCAAACCGAGAAAACGGAAAATAGGCACAAGCACAACCTAATTCCAAACCGAGAAAACGGAATATAGGCACAAGCACAACCTAATTTCAAACCGAGAAAACTGGGTGTGCTTTGCTGGGGCAAGTGTAAGCCGCGTATGGGTGTGCTTTGCTGGGGTAAGTGTAAGCTGCCTATGGGTGTGCTTTGCTGGGGTAAGTGTAGGTTGTGTAATTGTTTGAAAACGGGAATTAGGCACAAGCACAACCTAATTCCAAACCCAGAAAATGGAAAATAGGCACAAGCCCAACCTAATTCAAAACCGAGAAAACGGAAAATAGGCACAATCGCAACCTAATTCCAAACCGAGAAAACGGAAAATAGGCACGAGCACAACCTAATTCCAAACCGAGAAAACGGAAAATAGGCACGAGCACAACCTAATTCCAAACCCAGAAAATGGAAAATAGGCACAAGCCCTAATTCAAAACCGAGAAAACGGAAAATAGGCACAATCGCAACCTAATTCAAAACCGAGAAAACGGAAAATAGGCACAATCGCAACCTAATTTCAAAATGGGGAAACTGGGTGTGCTTTGCTGGGGCAAGTGTAAGCCGCCTATGGGTGTGCTTTGCTGGGGTACGTGTAAGGTGCCTATTGGTGTGCTTTGCTGGGGTAAGTGTAAGCCGCCTATGGGTATGCTTTGCTGGGGTAAGTGTAAGGTGCCAATTGGTGTGCTTTGCTGGGGCAAGTGTAAGCCGCCTATGGGTGTGATTTGCTGGGGTAAGTGTAGGTTGTGTAGTTGTGTGAAAACGGGAAATAGGCACAAGCACAACCTAATTCTAAACCGAGAAAACGGAAAATAGGCACAAGCGCAACCTAATTCAAAACCGTGAAAACGGAATATAGGCACAAGCGCAACCTAATTTCAAACCGAGAAAACTGGGTGTGCTTTGCTGGGGCAAGTGTAAGCCGCGTATGGGTGTGCTTTGCTGGGGTAAGTGTAAGCTGCCTATGGGTGTGCTTTGCTGGGGTAAGTGTAGGTTGTGTAATTGTTTGAAAACGGGAATTAGGCACAAGCACAACCTAATTCCAAACCCAGAAAATGGAAAATAGGCACAAGCCCAACCTAATTCAAAACCGAGAAAACGGAAAATAGGCACAATCGCAACCTAATTCCAAACCGAGAAAACGGAAAATAGGCACGAGCACAACCTTATTCCAAACCCAGAAAATGGAAAATAGGCACAAGCCCAACCTAATTCAAAACCGAGAAAACGGAAAATAGGCACAATCGCAACCTAATTCCAAACCGAGAAAACGGAAAATAGGCACGAGCACAACCTTATTCCAAACCCAGAAAATGGAAAATAGGCACAAGCCCAACCTAATTCAAAACCGAGAAAACGGAAAATAGGCACAATCGCAACCTAATTCAAAACCGAGAAAACGGAAAATAGGCACAAGCGCAACCTAATTCAAAACCGTGAAAACGGAATATAGGCACAAGCGCAACCTAATTCCAAACCGAGAAAACGGAATATAGGCACAAGCGCAACCTAATTTCAAACCGAGAAAATTGGGTGTGCTTTGCTGGGGTATGTGTAAGACGCCTATGGGTGTGCTTTGCTGGGGTATGTGTAAGATGCCTATGGGTGTGCTTTGCTGGGGTAAGTGTAAGGTGCCTATTGGTGTGCTTTGCTGGGGCAAGTGTAAGCCGCCTATGGGTGTGCTTTGCTGGGGTACGTGTAAGCCGCATATGGGTGTGCTTTGCTGGGGTAAGTGTAAGACGCCTATGGGTGTGCTTTGCTGGGGTAAGTGTAGGTTGTGTAGTTGTTTGAAAACGGGAAATAGGCACAAGCACAACCTAATTCCAAACCGAGAAAACGGAAAATAGGCACAAGCACAACCTAATTCCAAACCGAGAAAACGGAATATAGGCACAAGCACAACCTAATTTCAAACCGAGAAAACTGGGTGTGCTTTGCTGGGGCAAGTGTAAGCCGCGTATGGGTGTGCTTTGCTGGGGTAAGTGTAAGCTGCCTATGGGTGTGCTTTGCTGGGGTAAGTGTAGGTTGTGTAATTGTTTGAAAACGGGAATTAGGCACAAGCACAACCTAATTCCAAACCCAGAAAATGGAAAATAGGCACAAGCCCAACCTAATTCAAAACCGAGAAAACGGAAAATAGGCACAATCGCAACCTAATTCCAAACCGAGAAAACGGAAAATAGGCACGAGCACAACCTAATTCCAAACCCAGAAAATGGAAAATAGGCACAAGCCCTAATTCAAAACCGAGAAAACGGAAAATAGGCACAATCGCAACCTAATTCAAAACCGAGAAAACGGAAAATAGGCACAATCGCAACCTAATTTCAAAATGGGGAAACTGGGTGTGCTTTGCTGGGGCAAGTGTAAGCCGCCTATGGGTGTGCTTTGCTGGGGTACGTGTAAGGTGCCTATTGGTGTGCTTTGCTGGGGTAAGTGTAGGCGGCCAATGGGTGTGCTTTGCTGGGGTAAGTGAAAGCCGCCTATGGGTGTGCTTTGCTGGGGTAAGTTTAGGTTGTGTGGTTGTGTGAAAACGGGAAATAGGCACAAGCACAACCTAATTCTAAACCGAGAAAACGGAAAATAGGCACAAGCGCAACCTAATTCAAAACCGAGAAAACGGAAAATAGGCACAATCGCAACCTAATTTCAAAATGGGGAAACTGGGTGTGCTTTGCTGGGGCAAGTGTAAGCCGCCTATGGGTGTGCTTTGCTGGGGTACGTGTAAGCCGCATATGGGTGTGCTTTGCTGGGGTAAGTGTAGGTTGTGTAGTTGTGTGAAAACGGGAAAGAGGCACAACCACAACCTGCTTCCAAACCGAGAAAACTGGGTGTGCTTTGCTGGGGTAAGTTGTAAGCCGCCTATGGGTGTGCTTTGCTGGGGCAAGTGTAAGCCGCCTATGGGTGTTCTTTGCTGGGGTACGTGTAAGGTGCCTATTGGTGTGCCAAAAAGATGGCAGGAACAAAAAATGAAGGAAAAATAGACCTGGAGAGGTAAAAAACTCGCCAAAAAAGAAAGAGAAAAAATGAAGGAACAACAGGTCCGGGTATGTCAAAAAATCCTGAAAAAAAAAAAAAAAAAAAAGATGGAGAGAATGACAAAATCGAGAAGAAAGAGGGCCAAAAAGATGGCAGGAACAAAAAATGAAGGAAAAAGAGACCTGGAGAGGTCTAAAACTCGCCAAAAAAGAAAGACAAAAAATGAAGGAACAACAGGTCCGGGTATGTCAAAAAATCCTGAAAAAAAAAAAAAAAAAAAAGATGGAGAGAATGACAAAATCGAGAAGAAAGAGGGCCAAAAAGATGGCAGGAACAAAAAATGAAGGAAAAATAGACGTGGAGAGGTCAAAAACTCGCCAAAAAAGAACGACAAAAAATGAAGGAACAACAGGTCCGGGTATGTCAAAAAATCCTGAAAAAAAAAAAAAAAAAAAGATGGAGAGAATGACAAAATCGAGAAGAAAGAGGGCCAAAAAGATGGCAGGAACAAAAAATGAAGGAAAAATAGACCTGGAGAGGTAAAAAACTCGCCAAAAAAGAAAGAGAAAAAATGAAGGAACAACAGGTCCGGGTATGTCAAAAAATCCTGAAAAAAAAAAAAAAAAAAGATGGAGAGAATGACAAAATCGAGAAGAAAGAGGGCCAAAAAGATGGCAGGAACAAAAAATGAAGGAAAAAGAGACCTGGAGAGGTAAAAAAACTCGCCAAAAAAGAAAGACAAAAAATGAAGGAACAACAGGTCCGGGTATGTCAAAAAATCCTGAAAAAAAAAAAAAAAAAAAAGATGGAGAGAATGACAAAATCGAGAAGAAAGAGGGCCAAAAAGATGGCAGGAACAAAAAATGAAGGAAAAATAGACCTGGAGAGGTAAAAAACTCGCCAAAAAAGAAAGAGAAAAAATGAAGGAACAACAGGTCCGGGTATGTCAAAAAATCCTGAAAAAAAAAAAAAAAAAAAAGATGGAGAGAATGACAAAATCGAGAAGAAAGAGGGCCAAAAAGATGGCAGGAACAAAAAATGAAGGAAAAAGAGACCTGGAGAGGTCAAAAACTCGCCAAAAAAGAAAGAGAAAAAATGAAGGAACAACAGGTCCGGGTATGTCAAAAAATCCTTTTTTTTCCAAATTTCTTTTGCCCCTTTTTTTCGATTTTTTATTCTCTCCATCTTTTTTTTCTACCACTCTTTCGAGTTTTTTTAACCCACTTTTTTCGAATTTGTTTTTGCTATCACTTTTTTTCTTTCCATCTTTTTTCGAGTTTTTTTCTATCACTCTTTTTTGATTTTTTATTCTCTCCATCTTTTTTTCTATCACTCTTTTTTCCAAATTTCTTTTGCCCCCTTTTTTCGATTTTTTATTCTCTCCATCTTTTTTCTATCACTCTTATTTTCGATGTTTTTTTCTCTCCATCTTTTTTTTCTACCACTCTTTTTCGAGTTTTTTTAACCCACTTTTTTCGAATTTTTTTTGCTATCACTTTTTTTCTTTCCATCTTTTTTTTCTATCACTCTTATTTTCGATGTTTTATTCTCTCCATCTTTTTTTTCTCCGTCTTTTTTTCGATTTTTTTTTCTATCACTTTTTTCAATTTTTTATTCTCTCCATCTTTTTTTCTATCACTCTTTTTTCCAAATTTCTTTTGCCCCCTTTTTTTCGATTTTTTATTCTCTCCATCTTTTTTCTATCACTGTTTTTTCGATTTTTTTTTCTCTCCATCTTTTTTTTCTACCACTCTTTTTCGAGTTTTTTTAACCCACTTTTTTCGAATTTGTTTTTGCTATCACTTTTTTTCTTTCCATCTTTTTTCGAGTTTTTTTCTATCACTCTTTTTTGATTTTTTATTCTCTCCATCTTTTTTCTATCAGTCTTTTTTTCGATCTTTTATTCTCTCCATTTTTTTTCTATCACTCTTTTTTTTTAAATTTTTGCCCCCTTTTTTTCGATTTTTTATTCTCCATCTTTTTTTTATATCACTTTTTTCAATTTTTTATTCTCCATCTTTTTTTCTATCACTCTTTTTTCCAAATTTCTTTTGCCCCCTTTTTTTCGATTTTTTATTCTCTCCATCTTTTTTCTATCACTGTTTTTTCGATTTTTTTTACCCTCTTTTTTCGATATTTTATTCGCTCCATCTTTTTTTTCGATTTTTTTTTCTCTCCATCTTTTTTTTCTGCCACTCTTTTTCGAGTTTTTTTAACCCACTTTTTTCGAATTTTTTTTTGCTATCACTTTTTTCTTTCCATCTTTTTTCGAGTTTTTTTCTATCACTCTTTTTTGGTTTTTTATTCTCTCCATCTTTTTTCTATCAGTCTTTTTTTCGATCTTTTATTCTCTCCATTTTTTTTCTATCACTCTTTTTTTTAAAAATTTTTGCCCCCTTTTTTCGATTTTTTATTCTCCATCTTTTTTTTTCTATCACTTTTTTCAATTTTTTATTCTCTCCATCTTTTTTTCTATCACTCTTTTTTCCAAATTTCTTTTGCCCCCTTTTTTTCGATTTTTTATTCTCTACATCTTTTTTCTATCACTGTT
>JAOPHQ010001096.1:0-13526 GCA_030340625.1 Merluccius polli | reverse complement strand
ACCCCCCCCCCCCCCCCCCCCCCCCCCCCCCCCCCCCCCCCCCCCCCCCCCCCCCCCCCCCCCCCCCCCCCCCCCCCAAGCACCCAGCAGCCCAGCAACAAGATGCTATCTGCGTTGAGGAAGAAGGAGATCAGGTTGGCTTTGTGCGAACGGGGAAGGGCACTTCGTAGCAAGCCTCAGCGCCGCAGTTTGGCAGACTGTCCAGGACGGGCTCTGTTGAAGGGCAAGGATGCTCTATGACTTCTAAGTCCGCGGCTATATAAGCCCGGGACAACCCGTTTTTGCGTGGTTGCCCCGGGCAACAATCTGTTCTGCGGAGCCGCCACACCCCCCTCCGGGGTCGGGCAACCTTCCTCGTCTGGCCGACACGCCTATCTCACCACGCACACACACACACACACACACACACACACAAGGAGTCATGAATCACACACATCCACGCATGTACACAGATGTATCAGTCAACATACACATATGCACACACACACACACACACACACACACACACACCTTTTTTTCAGTGGCCAACCAATACTGCGACGTCGCTCTGAACCAGGGAGCCGATAGAGAGACTAGAGAGTGACTGATCCAACACTGGGATGGCATCCATAGGAGGGAGGTCCGCCCCAAACCAGCCATCTGTGGGGCTTTTAATCATTCAGCACGTCTAAATGCTTTGTAAAACTGGGTGGATGATGCGTGCGCTGCTACAGTACACCAGGGCGGCTCCTAAATAATGATAACGTGAGTGAGGTTTTTCATGATTTACCTTTCATATATTATTTGTGTATTATTTATACATGTATATGTTTTTATATATTATACACATACATACACACATACACATTTTTATATATTATACACATACATATATATATTTTTTTTACTTTCTTGGGACAAAATCTTTTTCTCTGTAAATCAATCAACTGCTCGTTTCTAAAATGGGAAATAAATACCGTTATTAAGCTTATTGTCGTCAACGCTAATCCTTAAACGATGTAGTCAATCCAACGCCCAAAATGTTGGCAGTGACACAACTTCCAAGGGTGCCTGTGTGCGTGTGTGTGTGTGTGTGGATAAAAAATTCACCTGGACTGTGCATAGCCTCCCTCCTCCACCTACCGACCCCTAACCGCCCCCCCCCCCCCCCCCCCCCCCCCCCCCCACCCCCAAAAAAAAAAAATCCAATAAAACATCTCATGCACTTACTGTATGTTCGTACGCCCTGGCAATTAAATAGTACTTAGCATCGTATCACATCATACCCTAGCTATCCATGCTGGATACCAGAAAGGAGAGCTAAGCCTAGCAATTATGGCGCACCTAGAAACTTGTTCTGTTGACATCCTCGCTGCACCGACTACTGTTCAACTGACACATTTACTTATTGTAAGACGCGTTGGACAAAAGCGTCTGCTAAATGCCCTAAATGTAAATGTAAAATGTGAATGCAAATGTCAAAATGAAATCCCCCACGAGGGCGTGTTCCCACGTGAATCTCGCCGACGTGTATTTTAATCGGTCCGCCGAACGGCAGCAATGGCATAGCGTTGAGCAAGACGCATTCGAGGTTGGATTACTGTGCACATTAAGCTCCCTGAAACGCGAGCACCCATAGGTGTTATTTAGCCACTGGCTGGCAGTGGGTAGGAGAGGGGGTTTCTGCTGCAGACACACACTGTGTTTGCGTATATTTGGGCTCGAATATCAACACATAACACCACGTCTGCCAAATCAATGTGAGGAAAGTAGGCTAAAAACAATATTAGATATAAGTTATATGGTTACCTTTAAGTTGCCACTCCCTGCACTTTGTCCTGAATATTAGTACTACTAATACTACTACTACTACTACTACTACTACTACTACTACTACTACTACTACTACTAATACTACTACCATTAATGATACCAATAATAATATCATTCCTTTGAAGTGCTTTTCATTGACGATCAAACCGCAAAGTGCTGAACAGTCAATTTTAACCAAGACAAACGAGTACAACAAAAGACTAAATGAACACCAAACATGCTGCATTCATGCCTTGAGAACATGGCTTGGGATTTGTGAGCAGCACATGGTTCTGAGTCCAAAAACGGTCCACATGAAGTACCAGTCCTTCCCTACAACCCTGTCATGGCAGACAACACAAAGCTCGGTTTCTGGGCAGATAATTTAATTCCTCTAAGTGAAGTGAAGTGTAACACTATCTTCGACAGGATGTATTCTTGGTCTAGTGCCGACACGGTCCTGACACAAGTGTTTGTTTTTGCTGTTAAAAATCGGTATCAACAGTAGTTGACAGTTGGTGATTACCGCTGTCAAGATTGTGGTACTAAAACAACTGATAAGCTAATAACACTGACAACAATGCAAACATGCATTGTGGCACGTAGGAAATTCATTCTCAAATAAATGCAAAAAATCTCAAACATGTGATGAGTCCAACTTGTGAATATAACTAGTTCAATGCACAATGGTCCTAGGGCTGGGCGATATATGGCCAAAATCCCGATTATAGGTCAATTAATATCTCGATAACGATATATATCACGATATAGCATGTTTTCTGGCAATATGAAAAGTATTTTCTTATTTATTTCACAAATTCACTGTAATGCAGCCTTTAAAACCAGATAAAGACAACACTTCATATCACAATGTTACAATATCCAAAATCAAAGACAATATCTTATATCACAATATCAATATAATATTGATATATTGCCCAGCCCTAAATGGTCCTATCAATTTAAACTTGATTAATATTGGATTTTGTAAAAAAAAAAAAAAAAAAAAAAAGCTCTAGCCCTAGACAACTCTATTAGTTTGAGAGAAAGGCCGGCAAACACAAAGACATGTCTGTGTTTGCGGGTCAATATCAGTGGGGTGTCAGGATGTCTTTTTTTACACTTACTGTCTATTGTACAGCAGCCAAGACAAATGCACTGCAGCATGGTACTGCGGGGGTCTATTTAACCAACGTTTGTGTAAAAGACAACTGAAAATGTCACACTCCTACTCTGAAATAAACAGCCAATTCATTGAAGGAGCACGCTGGTACTGCTGCTGAATGCTTTGAATGATCGCAAGGGTTTCCAATGGAGGCTGACTCAAAAACTGAATACGGCTGCTATGAAAGGAGAGGGCACAGTGGGGTTTGCATGGGGAGGGGGGGGGGTACACAGGCATGTGTGTGTGTGTGTGTGTGAGACACGGTCGGGGATATACTGAATATGCTATAAATCATCCAAAAATATGTTTAATGACAAATGATAAAATGGAGAATGTGAATCAGGCAGCAATTTCATTTTACGAGTTCAAATGTAACTTGAACTTGGTTACTGCTTTGTTATGCCTGTGTGTATAAGATGTGTATGTTATAATCTACTCACAATATTAATCTACAAAGGCACCATATTAACATACATCACAGCACAGTTATGATAGGAAATAGTATATGATTAACAGGTGCCTAATAAAACATGAATGTATCTTGATTATTTAAAGAAAATACTATTTTAGTTCTTCTCACATAGCTCTTCCCTGCCATACGACATACTAACCCCCCCCGGTTTATGACTGCTTTTAAATAACTATCCATAATGGAAAAACTAAAAAACACCGCGTCAACCATTCCTAATTCCCCTATCTGGTCTTACCCCATATAACAACCGTGTCCCTTGACTGTTGAAAACAGAGCGTGCAGCAGCAGTGCAGCGAGAAAGGCTGTAAACCCGCCTACCTGTGGTGTTTCTTGGGTGGTGGAGGTGGTGGTGCAGCCGCGTTGGCCTCATGGCCGGCGGGTTTCTTCCCCGCTGCCAGGAGCAGCTCCGTGGAGGCGGCGAGCAGCGATGCCTTGGCCAGCATGCTCCCAGTATGCCTGGCCTCCTCCCCTGCGCCAGTGGCCTCTGTCTGTCTCTGACTGACTCCATTGTTGGGGGAGGTCGGCGTCTGCGGCGGGGCCGGGCCTGGTCCTGTCGCCGGTGGGAGGTTTCCCTGGCTCCTCCAATCTCTGGTTTCCCTCCAAACGGCGGCGCTGTTGGCCATGCCGACCAGCCGAGAGGTGCTCCCCGACTTCACCATCGCCGCCCTCTTGGTGTCCCGGTCTTTCCTCTCGGCGCCGTCGTCCTCCTCCTCTTCCTCCACGATGCGGCAGTTCCAGGCGGAGCCGTGCTGGTTGGGCTTGTGCCGGCGCTCTGTGGCCCCCGCTCCCTGGCTCTCCGGGCCGGCCTTGAGAGGACCTTCCCTGGGGGAGAGGAGGGACAGCGCCGGGAGGTCAGGCAGCGGCACCGCCGAGCAGAAGGACGGCGACAGGCTGGAGGTACCCAGCTTGGGAGAGCGGCTGGTCCTCTTGGGCGGAATCGGGGGGCTGGACTGAGGCTTGGGATGCAGCAGTTCTGAGGGGGACCCCAGGGGCTGGGCGCCATGGCCTGGGCTGGGCCAGCAGAAGGCAGGGCTGGTGGGCTCCTTGAGGGCCGTGGGGCTGAAGTGGCACTGCGTGCTGACGGCGGAGTCCGGGCTGGTCAGGAAGAAGGTCCTGTTGTTCTCCTCCGTGTGGGCCGCCACAACGCTGATGGTAGCCCACTGGCCCTCTCCCGACGGCGGCTCCGACTGGGCTGGTTTCTGGGCCTGGTTGTTGAGCTTGGCGTTGGTCTGCGAGTGTATCCCGTTGCTCTGATTCCTGCGCTTTTTCTTAGTGCTCTCGGCGTATATGGGCTCTGTGTCCGTCTGTCCGTTGGGGGTGGAGGGGGACAACCGTGAGCCAGTGGGGGTGAGGGGGCTTTGCGGGTGGCTCTCCGGACTCGCTACTCGCCCTCCTGGAGTCCTCTCCGGCCCTGGGAGGGAATCGGTGCTGCTGTAGTACGAGCAAGAAGAATCGGAAATGCTAGCCGGTTCGGATATGGGCGGCGGTGAGGGGAAGGACGGTGAAGCATTGTGGGTAAACGAGTCCAAGGTTAAGGTGGTGGACGCGGGGGAAGTGCCGGATGGCTCGGCAGCGGGGGTCACGGGACTGACGGTGTTGACGCGGTGGTTTTGGACGGAGCCACCGCCGGAAGGGATGATCTCCATGGATAGCGGTATTCCCAGTGGCCCACAAGGCTCCCTGTGAGCGGCCTTGCTGAGCCCGCTGTTTCCGTTATAAGTGCTCTTGGTTGTTCTGGTGCTGGTGGTGCTGGTGGTGGTGTTGGTGGAGGAACTGTTAAGTTGCCTAAAAGTTTCCCCGTTGCCGTTCTCCCTTAAAGTCCGCCCCGCCTCCTGGAAGACGAAGATGCTGCTGGTGTTGGAGTGTTTGGGCACGTTGGTGGACTGGCCCACGGGGGACATCGGCCCAGGGGGGAGAGGGGTGTAGTAGTTGGTGCAGTCCATCTTGGTGCCGGCACTCTGAAGGAGAGCGTTGCGGAGGCTGTTGGCGCAGCCGTCGATGTAAAGCGGAGACAGGTCCAGAAGCTTTGACTTTTGGTTCTCCTAACGCACACACAGACACACATACAAGTGTTAGAGAATAGAAACTATAAAGACAAACTGAAACAAAAGAGTTTCGAAGTGCATACATCCATACAAATACTGCACGGTGTCGCTTTTTTCACTGCAGTCATCACTTCTGTTGAAAACTATTTTAAATAAAGAATGTCGAAAGAATAAATCCCATCTACCCATGACTCAATCGACCCAGACCCAGGATTTTCTTTCTCTCTAAATCATTGTCGTCTAAATTTAAGCAGACGATTCCAGTGAAAAGGTGACACAGTGCAGCTTTCCAGTGAAAACGACGTGCCCTCACCTGCCCCACGTTCATGTTAACATCAGTCAACGCCTCGATGGCGTCATTGGAGTTCATCATCATGGTAGGTTTGACGGCGATGGTGGGCTTGCTGTAGGGTGATGGAGAGGTAACCCCTGGCTCCTCATCACCTCCTCCCAGGCTGGTCCTGGTCAGGCAGACCGCGGGCAGACCACCATCCGGGCCTCGGCCCGCGGACCGGCGGCGGTGGGCGCTGAACGGGTGGAAGCAGTTCTTGCACGAGCCGGGTTTCCACACGTGTTCTGCAAAGTCACTGCAGGCGGACATGTTTGGTTTGCTCGATCCGAGCGCAGTCAGAAGCGCCGGCTGAATGATCCACGGATGAAGGTGGGACCCGACATGGCTGCTGTCATCGGTGGATTGAAAGGATGTCGTGTGAGGTGTCACATGGGTGTCGACGGTCAATGTCCATCGGTAGAGAGAGAGGGAAAGAGAGGGAAAGAAAACAATGGGATCAATTGTGAAATACAGAAATACAGCTTGACACTGTATCATTGGATTAAGTAAGTAATTACTTTACATTGAACATCTCTAGATCCATATTTGACACAAATGGAGCCTATAGCATCTTTGAAAAAGACTGAGAGGAGGTGAAGAGATGTGTTCAAGTAATAGCATCGTATGACACTGCAATGACTACAAAGGACTGGAAGTGAAACCAGCCTCTACCTCTGTCCCTCCCTGAACAAACAAACAAGTACCCAGCACACCCGGCGATTTTAAACCCAGTGGGCCATTAGCAACAACTAATTAAGCAGGGAGCGTGAGCGGGAACCCACGAGGGAAAGTGACCATTCACCAACGGTAGTCCTTCCCGACCGGACCCCCCTGACCGACCTCTCTCTGTCGTCTGCACGCTAAAACTTAATAAACTAAAAACAGCCCCAGTTCTTCTTCTTCTCCTTCTTCTCTCGCCGTGTGTCTCGTTCCCATGGCATCCTAAATTAGAGGGTCTTGGGTTTCCGCTCAACCAAAGGCCCGCCCGGGTGAAGCGAGCGACATAAAGGGCCCTCAGGAATGTCCCCCCCCCCCACCCACCCAACGTCTCCCCCGTCTCCCCCCCACCCACCCACCCCCCGGACACATTAGAAGATGTCTGAGTAGCCCTGAGCATCTGAAGAGGTCGGTATGCCAGGAATGCGAGAAGGCGCAAGACTCATTGGGGTGAATCTCACACTCATGAGACAAACTCCCCCCCTCCCCCTTAGACCCCCCCCCCCCCACACACACACACACACACACACTACACTGACAACTTTTTGCATGTGTGCGCCCCCCCCTCCCACTTCTCTTTCCTCTCACACACAAACACACACTTTTCCTCTCCCCTCCCTGCAAGTCCTGTTCTGCTGGTGTGACAGTGAGAAAGTCAACACCAGTTTCAGAGAGATCTGTGTGTGTGTGTACCCCCGCCTTGCATCTCGGCGTCCCGTCTACACGGCTCTAATGACCTAACAACAAGCGTTGAGAAGTAAGATGCGCTGTCATTACTGCCTATGTTAAGACTTGTTGTCGAAAACAAAAGGCGTCTGGACTAAACCCTTTCAATACGCTGTTCTGTGTTCAATGTGGTTTCACTGACAGCATGGACTAATATAGATATATGTAGAATGGCTTTAAAGTCATTTCTATAGTCATCTTAATATCCACACAGATTCACTTGGTATCGTATAGTAAATACCATAGTCCGGATCTGAAGGTTTGACAGTTTTTACTGTTAAAAAGGGTGAGAAGAGTCCGGGGAAATTGGCAACTTAGGCCTGGAGTTAAACCACCAAAGGGAGCAACGCAGACCACCGGATTTGAAGTTTCCTGTGAGGACCGACAGTGCATGCTTAGGTTAGCCTTTGTTCTGTCTGACTGCGTTTAGGTTTGGGAAAGCACCCGGGAGGGACGCGCGCTTGTTTGTTTAACTGATACTGCAAAAACACAGGGAAAACTGGAGCCAGTGGCGAAATCCACATGACATGGTACGTGAGTCATAAGAAGGGAAGTCAGCGGCCGAACCGCCGAGACACTGTAGAGAGTTTGCAACACAAACCACCTTTTTTGGGGGGGGGTAAAACTAACTGACAGGAACAGGCAGATTTCTACCTTCGTAACCCCCCCCCCTCCACCGCAGGGAATCACTCAACGACAACAGACCGCGGCATCTGGGAGACGCATTTCAAGACGTTTTTCTGTGACTTGAGTTTTCCAGATTAAGCCCTGTTGGAGTTGGAGGACGTGTCTGAAACCCGAGGGTTCAACTGGAGGTATTGCTGGTGGGCTTTTGGACAGGTTCAGCGCCAGGTTTGAACTGGACACCTAACGGCCACATTCCCCACGCCGGCTACAGGTCGACGTTCAACATTTCTCACTTCCTACTGTCGAAAACCCTTGCAGCTGGCCGTGAGCCAGGGTGGGTTTGCTCCTGGCACAGATTCAAGTTTTGCCTTGAATCAATATTCACCCGTCTATGGAGATTTTCTCATGAGTGTGTGTTCAGGGTTTTCTGACACAGCTGTGCCACTTGAGTCCTTCCTATGGACGTTTAACAACACAAGTCCACTATGTTTGATCTTATTACCAGAAATGGCTTAATACAGAAACATGCTATAAATAAATACAGCATTATAACATTATAGTAGGCCCATTATAATCCCCATTAATACATTTAAGACACCGTACATACAGGCCTAACACACACCAGCCAGGAGGACACACTGCTTTTGCTTGGCGAAATAACAGAAATGCAAGGGGTATGAGCAAGTGTAAATCCTACTTGACACACGACCTTCGTGATTCATTATCCCTGAAAGGCGGTCGACCTAATCCCACGCCCCGCGGACCGGTCTGGCTGCCGTGCTATGATGAATGAATGTTTCACCTGGGCCAGGTAAACACGGCGGTTTAATGGACCTACAGGGACCCCCCCCCCCAACCCTGGAGTCCGAGTCCAAGGCCCGATGGAGGACAGACTTCATAATAAACATATTAATATTATATATATATATATAGGATCATGAATCCCTGTCGACCACAAGTTAGTAGAAATAAAATAACGAGGTGAGGAAGGGAAAAACAACCTCATCCTCATCCTCACCCCCCCCCCCCCCCCACCATCACCCCCTCCCCCACTGTACATATTATACTTTCAGTAGCCACCTCTAACACAATTGATCTTTTCATTCACACAGACAGCACAGACTATACTCACTCATTCATTGTTTTTTTCATTCATTCATCACCAGTATCGACCTGCAACCCTTTTTTTGTTGGGGTTTTGGGGGGGGGGGGGGGGGGGGGTTGAAAACGGTGTTAAGTTATCCTCACATAAAACTATGCATGAACCCCAAAGCCTCCGCATTGTGATCACCACTATACATTTCATATTATATATGATATTGTGTTTAATGGAGACCTTGGACCCGTGGTGCCTGCGGTGCCCTCACGTTCAGACCTGAGGACCACAACTCATGTATATGTGGTGTCCTGGTCTCCTGGTCTCCACGCAGACCCAGACCCCCGACCCCCGCCATTACAGCGAGGTCTAGACCCCGGGTTCCGATGTGGGTCCCATATAATGCCCACCCTGTTCAGGCCATCGTTACATTACATTTATAACAACGGATACATGCACACTCACACAACAACTCACACACACACACACACACACACACACACACACACACACACACACCACACACACACACACACACACCACATAACCACACACACACACACACACACACAACACACATAACCACACACATAACCACACACACACCACACACACACATAGAGTCCGACCGGCTTACCCTGGCTGCTCGTACGCTCGCGCTTGCCTAGCAACACTGAACCAGCCGCCGCCCCCCACCCCAAAATAATAATAATAAAAAAAAATACTATTAATATTAATAAGTCAATCGGGAAAATGTTGAGGTTCGGTGTTGAGGTCGGTATCTCCCGTGTGCTCTCCCAACGTCAACCCAAACGTCGGCCTGCGGGTCCCGGACCACGGAGGTATGTGTGCGGCTGTAAGTCCAGACAGGCGGCGGGTCCTCCTGCTCCTCCTCCTCCACCCTCCTCCTTCCTCCTCTTTCTCCTCCTCCTGTTCGTCCTCCTCCTCTTCTTTCTCCTCCTCCTCCTCCTCCTCCATCCTCTTCGTCGTCCTTCTCTACCTCCCTCCTCTACTGCTGCTGCTGCTGCTGCTGTCTCGCGCTGCAGAGGTGGACTGGGTGTGTAGCAGCGGGCAGCGCGAGCGTGCTGATGCCTCTCCTGCACGGGGCACGAGGAGGTGGCGGAGCTCGCGGGAAAACTCACACACACACACACACACACACGCACGCACGCACGCGCGGGCACACACACACGCACACACACACACACCACACTACTATCATCCCGGTGGCAAGTAGCCATTTTCTGGGATTTTAGCCCTTTTTTGTGTGTTGGGTTGAACTAATAAGGGAAGTTTTGCTCATTTTGCTTTTCCTCCTTTTTAGACACAGTATGAGTCTCCATCCATATGTGTTAAACATGAGCCGCGAGTGTGGATATAGGAGGATTAGGTGGATATAGATGGATATAGGAGGATAGCCTATAGGTGGATATAGATGGATATAGGTGAATAACCTGTAGGTGATAGCCTATAGATTGGATAGGCTATAGGTGTATGTAGGTGGATAGGTAAAGATATGGGTGAATATAGGTGGATATAGATGCATGTTGGTAGATATGGGTGGATATAGGTGTAATATGAGTAAGATATAGGTGTATATATGTGGTATATGGGTGTATATAGGTGTATATGGGTGGGATATAGGTGTATATAGATGTACTATTAGTGTATATGGGTGGATAACGGTGATATAGACTGTATATTAGTGTATATAGGTGGATATAGGTGGATATGGTGTATATAGGTGGATATGGGTGGATATGGGTGTATATAGGTCGTATTGGGTGTATATGGGTGGAATTAGGTGGATATGGGGTGTATATAGAAGGATATTGGTGTATAGATGTATATTAGTGTATATAGGTGGATATGGGTGTATATAGGTGGATATGGGTGTATATAGGTGGATTACTGGGTGTATATAGATGGATATAGGTCGCTATAGACTCGTATATTAGCCTGTCCCACCCCTATACGGTGGATATGGGTGGATATAGATGTATATGGGTGTATATAGGCTTGTATATGGGTGTATATGGGTGGATATAGGCTGCTATATGGGTGTATAGATGTATATTAGTGTATAGGTGGATATGGGTGTATATAGTTGGATATGGGTGTACAGTATATGGGTGTAATAGTGGATATGGTGGATATAGCTGGATATAGGTGGATATAGGTGTATATGGGTGTATATAGGTGGATATGGTGGATATAGGTGAATATGGGTGTATAGGTGTATAGTATGAATATGAGTGGATATAGGTGTACTACTTGGTCACCCTTATCAGTCGGTACTGGTGTAAGCGACAGGTCATTGATTGACGGGTGTGTCATGCTTTGCACAGCTTAGACACAGCCTCCACCGGCGTTCGTCGGCCCACTTCAGTCAACATGATGGGGGGAAGAAGAAGTACATGTGTGGTCGACCCACTGCAGATCCACCGCTTCATGTTGTGGTCCAGTACCATAGCCTGTATCTGGATACAAGGAGACTCAATATGTTCAAACAGTGTTTACAATTGAAGACCACATCACACTGATTCCCTATAGCTATAAAGATGTATTGTGTCTGTGGAAAGCGGCCCTATCCTGTTCCACCACAGCTGGTTGGTATTTGGACATGGGATCAGCAGGGCTGTACCCTGAAAGTGGAGTAGTCCAACCGTCGTTCAGAGAGAATAAGCAAATAAAACCTGATATAGAGGCTGAACATATGGGAATGTGAAGTAATAATGAAAACGGAAAGTCATTATTACATGAGAACTAATGCTTCAAGATCGGACCGCCGTTAACTTAACTCAGTCTTGTTTTCAGTGCGGTTGATTGGCGTGATTGTATGCACACAAGGATGTAAATCAGCACAACTTATTTATCAAGAACTGTGGATTGATCCATCGCATATTGATCTCATCAAACCGAGTTAAAGTTAGAAAGATATTGGATATTCACGCTCCGTAATATAGCGACCCTAAAGCGGGGAACTGATGGTACAGTCCGGGGTGGGTCTAGTGGTGTTAGATTAAAGTGAACTCATGGTACAGTCCGGGTCTGTGGTGTAGATTAAAGCTGAAAGCCGAAGCGATGGTGTTTTAAAACGGGGGGTAATAGAGAGGTGATCCCAGTCAGGTAACTTGGACCGCTGATGTGTGTCTTTCGCTTCCAGCTTCAGATAACTTTATCAGGTGAACATTAGTTAGTTTAATGTCCGTCCGTTATTTGAAACGTTGGTTCTCCTCTAATGTCAGGTTGGATTAGCCTATGTGGCTATCTCCCCACCACTTCCCACTTGTTTACCGTAGCCAATTAACGTAATGAGTGTAAAGAATGACGTGTGAAAACATTTTTTTCCGTTTTGTTTTTTTAAACCTCGATCGTCGTCGAATATCCGACTGACCTGACGACTCGGGGTCGGCTCAGGAAATCCTGAGTCGGGTACGGCCTTAGAAATCAGCCGTAGTTTGGCCGCGATTCAAAAGTGCCGCCCTGAGGTGATGGTGGAAATGGCCAAATGTCGGCAAAAAGCAGGAAACGACAGAAAGCTTTCTCATGTTTTCGATGTTGTAGTTCGTTCCTGGCAAAAACTAACAAATGCAGAGTCTTGTGACATGGAACGGTGAAGGACGAAGCTCAACATGGTGGATGTCATTGGTGAGATGACGTAGTTCTGCGGTTGAAGCGGTCCGCAAAGTAAACAACACTTCATCTCTTCACGGCGTAGAATCGCTAGAAATTGATACACGTAATTCGTTGCACGCTACAGTATTAGTCACTGACGGGAGGCTCTGGTCATGCTATGCTGCATGGCCCCACCCAGGACACTGGAATTTCACATTTTGTTATTATATAACGTTGTTTGCGTATTATAGAAAGGCCAGCGAAACAGCCCTCGCGTTACGGCGTCCCTGAGCACTTGTACACTGTACAGTGGGCTGACACGAATACGTTTAAATATGTGTTTGCTCATGTGTGAAAAAGGGGGAAAAGCGGAGGTTTACAACTTCCAACTGCAATGGAGAAGAACGGCCTGCGGCGTCATTATTCAATTTCTCATAGGCTGAAATGTAATAACATGAACAAAAGCAACATGTTCATTTCATTAGGACAAACAGAATTACACCTTAGCATCTTAGCATGAAGAGAAGAAATAAATAATAAAAAAACAAACCAAGAAATTATCACACAGCTCTGCACTAAAACTATTCTATACCTTGATGAGCCCCACTAAGCCCATTTTGTATCTTTATATAATGTGTAGTTTTAATCATCTAAAGGGATCCACTTAATAACTTGAAAGTAAGCAAGCACATATGAAAGTGAGAGCGTCAAGTGCTGCGCCAGCAATCATATGTTCCCCCCGCTCTCACGTCCCTGGATGTGATTAATTATTGAGCGGGACTCATCTTGAAGTAAGTCAGGGGAGCCAGAGAGACAGAGTGTGCTGAATTTTAATGGAGAGAAAAGAGACAAGCTCCTCCTCTCCTCCTCCCCTCCTTCCTCCTCCTCCCCTCCTCCTCCTCCCTACTGTACTGGACGCCACTCAACGAGTCGGTTGG
>JAOPHQ010001095.1:0-12556 GCA_030340625.1 Merluccius polli | reverse complement strand
GTGCGTGAAATGAAATGCAACACTTCTCCATGGTGGAGAAACGTAGGGGAGGGGAGGGAGAGAAGAGGTTTTTCTGGTGTTGTTTAGTTTCAAAATTTCGCTCTCCTCCGCTCTTTTCCGCTCTATTAAATATTAAATGTTATTTCTTTATCGGCCTACGGATCCAGAAGGGTCTGAATCTAACAGTTACACAACTATCCCAGCCCATACTCACAATGGTATGACCGACGGACCATTTCAACATCCAACAAAAGTACCAGTGGAGTGGTGTTGCGCAATCAAGTAAGGAGGAGATGAATATATTGTGGTCTGTTTTAGGGGCTGAGGAGAGAAGAGCCAATTACAATAACACACACACTGAGGATTACTCACGCATAATGACTGTATAACACCAGAGCACCGGGCGAGAGACATAGAGAGAGACTGGGGGGGGGGGGCGCGTGGGCAGAGAGAGAGAGGGAGAGAGAGAGAGAGAGAGAGAGACAGAGAGAGACAGAGACAGAGAGAGAGACAGAGATAGAGAGAGACAGAGACAGAGAGAGAGAGACAGAGAGAGACAGACAGAGAGAGACAGAGAGAGAGAGACAGAGAGCGATAGAGAGAGAGAGAGAGAGAGAGAGAGAGAGAGAGAGAGAGAGAGAGAGAGAGAGAGAGAGACAGACAGACAGACAGACAGACAGACAGACAGACATAAAAAAGAGAAGGAGAGAGAAGGAGGCCGAGACAGAGAAAGACAGATAAGACAAAAAGACAGGAAGAAAAAAAAGAAAGAAAGAAAGAACGAAAGAAAGAAAGAAAGAAAGAAAGAAAGAAATAATACAGTTTAAAGTCAAATTGGACTGCTTTGTAGACATTTAAAAACGTCCGCATAGTGTAACGTTTCAAAAACACACAAGAAACGGCAAACGGAAACACGACGCCCTGCGCTGTCACTTTGATTTGATTTGATTTGATTTAACTGTATCAGAAATGTCTTACACACATTAAAATACAATCAACGAAACACAACTGAGGATAAAAACACAATAAAGTCCGGCAGTCCTTATCTCCATCGTGGTCCTCACATAAAACATCAGGACAGGACGAGACTCGTCGAGCCGCAACTCCTTCCAGCGTCTTCCCCAAAACGACACCACGGAGGAGGAGGAGGAGGAGGAGGAGGAGGGACTCTGAATCCACTGGACGGGTCAACGAGACGGCTGTGGGAAACCGCCGCCGGACTCTAAAATTACCAATTAAAACCCCCGAGGAGAGCATCCTGCGCCGCCGCAGCCCCGCGCCGCCGCCGCGGAAATATTGTTTTTCATGCGATCGCACGCAGTATGTGTACACACGCTAATATCGCCTCCTCAACCCCTCCCCCCCCCCCCCTCCCCCCTCAACCCCTCCCCCACCTCCCCCCTCAACCCCTCCCCCCCCCCCCCCCCCCCCCCCCCCCCCCCCCGGACGCGGAGCGGCGCGGACTGTACTCCTGAATAACAATCTGACGGCGGTGGAGTCATTATTGTAATAAATTTGTGTATTTGTCTCCGCCTCTGTATGTTTACCTAAACGGGGATTTTTAATGGAGCCATCGCATGGAAACCCGGCTGAGCGATCGCAGGGGGAACCGGGTGTCGGGGGGGGGGGGGGGGGAGGGGGGCGGGGGGGGTGTGGGGGGGGGGAGGGGGGGGGTGCGGGGGGGGGGGGGGGGGGGGGGGGGGGGGGGGGCTTTGGGTCTTTTCTTCCTCAAATGTATGAGTTTATGGGAAGGTGGTGAAAAGGTCATTAGACAAAAGTGTTGCGTTCGCCCGTTCACACTTTCTGTCAGGAAGCTGCGCTACGTCAGGAGACGGAGGCGCGGCGCGCGGCGCGGGAGGGAAAGTACGTCTGAACGCGTGGCGTGGTGGAAATGTTTAAACTTGTAACGTAAGACTTAAGTACGGTTACGGAAATAATGTTGAAAAATGTGCAGTGAGGCCGAGGACCCCCCGACCTCATCGATGACATCACTTTGAGGTCCCGAAGTAAAGTACAGCGCTGGATTTAAGCCCTAGCACTAGCTTGATCTTAGCCCTAGCACTAGCTTGATCTTAGCCCTAGCACTAGCTTGATCTTAGCCCTAGCACTAGCTTGATCTTAGCCCTAGCACTAGCTTGATCTTAGCATGAGCGATATCTTCACCCAAGCGCTAGGACTAGCCTGACCGCTGCGGCGCCGCTGCCTGCATCACCTGTGAGCAGCGGTGCAGCTGTCCGGGACTAAGAACCCGGTGGTCTGGCGTCTCTCCGGCCGCCGCGTCCCGGGGATCAGGACGCCGCGCCACACCGGCGGACATTCATAAAACACGTCTCAACCTGTCTTGAGGATCCAACCATGACCCCAAAGAAGGCGCTGACCTCGGGGGGTTTAGCTTGGCAGCGCTCCACGTCTCCCCCCCCTCTCCCCCCCCCGTGGCGCTGGGGGGGGAGACGTGCCGGAGCGGCGGCACGCGTCGACCGCGGGGTCTCCCCCCTCGCCGCGAGGGGATAGGGGGGATGCGCTGAGCAGGAAGCTGCAGGGCCATAAATCAGACTATCCATCCCCAACCCCCGCCCCCCCCCCCCCCCCCCCAGATATGTTTATTGTGTTTCCCTCCCTTCTCCCCATGCAGCCATTCCTCACCCGCCACCTCGGCGGTGTCTAAACACCCGCATGGCGCGGCGCTGGGACTTTTTTCCGAAACTCCTCGATTTCCCCCCCGGTGGACATGAGAGGCGTGTGAGTGAGTGTTGAGACAGTTCACTCATCCTGTAGCACGTAGCATTAGCTGTAGCTAGCCAGCTAGCTAGCACACTGCACTGGACAGCCAATGCGCTTCAGACATTTCGGAAGCGATTAGCATCAATTGAAGTAGCATCAACTGGTTAAAAGATCGCTGGGCGCAATGCTATAACGCTGACCGCAATGCTACAACGCTGACCGCAATGCTACAACGCTAATCGGAATGCTAACGCTAGATATGATCCAAACTAATTTTGCCAAAAGTCTCCTCTTTTCTCTTCGCTGTGGCTTGAATAACCTTTTTATTGGTTAATATTTATTGGTTAATATTTATTGGTTAATATTTATTGGTTAATATATATTAATTGGTTAATATGTATTGGTTAATATTTATTGGTTAATATTGGTTAATATATATTAATTGGTTAATATTTATTGGTTAATATATATTGGTTAATATATATTAATTGGTTAATATTTATTGGTTAATATTTATTGGTTAATATGGATATGTGCATACTGACTGATAGACATGTGGGCCTACAGTCCAAAAACCAAACCTTGTGGTTAGTTTGAAAACACAGTCGTCATGTTTCTAATTTCTTGTTTCTAATGTTTTCCAACGGTACTTCACCTCAGAACGTACAAATGTAGCACAGAAATGGTGTTAATGGACATTTAAAGTGCTATATTATGGTGTGTTACAGCTGCACTACAGATGGACAGGAGATCCAGGACGCCTCAGCTGAAGACGCTGCTCCGAAAATGAAAACGAGGGTTTGTTTGTTTCCAAAAACCAATTTTAGCCACTAAAATGTTTTCTTTTGGTTAATTGCTTTAAACGGTGTGGCCTACATGGATCTCCTCCGCGGATCGACGCAGGTGCCAGGCTCATAAAGCGGCTAAATAACATTAATGCGGGGGAAGTCTCCGCCATAGGTGCTGACGAAACACTGTTCCGTCGTTCGGTCGCGAGGAAGGAAAATATTAGGGGATAAACGGTTAATGATTGTTTTGGTGGAAAAATTGAGAGGTCATTTTAAGTGTTGTGTTGTCGGTCTGCTCCTTTTTTCCCCCCCCATTGCCGAGTTTGCTCTTGTGTTGCCGGGCAGATCTCAGGCGGTGGAGCTGGGAAGGACAGGGCTTGGGTTCTTCCTGGGAGACAGGTGCCTTCAGACACACTATATACTGTATATAATATACATAAATGTACTGCAATACACAGGAAATGTATTCTTGGTGGCCACCAAAGACAACAAAGACATTTGGACATCTTTAACCACTGGATGTTTTCAACCGTTTTTAATCTGCATTGAATTTGAATTTAATTCATTGTTGATTGTCAAAAAGTTCCTAATAGAAAAATACTAGTATCTCTCTTTTATCTCTCTCACTGTAGCCGTCAATTTAGTTAAAAACATTTTTAATTATGAAACCTATAATTAAAAATGTTAAAAATAATCTTTTGTCATTCTCTTTCTACATACATATCTCCCCCTCCCTCGGTTGTCTCTCCCTAACCTTCCCTCTCGCTCTGTTTTCTCTCATTATTTCTTTCTGGAAGGCTTTCTCTAAATAACAATTTAAATGCAACTCACTTTATTGCCATGAAAGTTACTTGAAAAATGTTGCCAAAGCAATAACTTAGAAAACCTAAGAAAATACTTCTTTTTTTTTTTTTTTAATAAATAATGAAATCCATTTTTTATATTCTCTTTCAATTGTAACGCCAGCAATTTCTCCCCAGGATCAATAAATCTGAAGAAACAATCGAAAATAAACAAAGCAATAGAAAACATCTCTCTCTCCATCTGTCTGTCTGTCTGTCTGTCTGTCTGTCTCTCTCTCTGTCTGTTTGTCTGTCTGTCTGTCTGTCTGTCTGTCTGTCTCTCTCTCTCTCTGTGTGCCTGACTCCTCTTACTGTCACTCTCCCCCTCCCACTCTGTCTGTCTCTCTCCCTCTCTGGGAGGGGCGGGTGAGGTTTGTCTGGGAGGCGGTGTAATCCCCGGCCTGAAGTTGTTCCACGCTACATTTTCCTAAGTCACCAATAAGACTCCAACATCCCCTCTCTCTCTCTGTCTCTCTCTCTCTCTCTCTCTCTCTCTCTCTTTCCATACCTGTCTGTCTGTCTCTGTCTGCGTCTGGATGTGATATATGAGTGGATGTTGTTCGTTAAGGCGTGGAGCAGAGAGACATACGATGTTCCTCTCATAAATAACACACAGCCTTCCCGGAGGTTTGTATGTTGTGCGCTCCCTCAACGCGATCATCAAAGCTGACTCGATTCCCAGACGAAAAGGCACTGGGTTCGATCCCCCAGTGTCCCACCGCCTAACCTGTAGGCATCCTGGAGCAAGATGCCCCCTAACCCCCTACCTGCTCCTTAATGACCACGCGTCTGAATTCACCAATTCAAGATAAAGGCATCTGCTAAATGACCAAATAGTCGTAAACACAGTACAGTGTTTTCCATACTGTCTCTCCCTCACATCCAGGAGCCCAGAGAGAGCCGGCGGAGTCAGGGAGGATCTCTCCCCGATCGCTGTGGAGAGCGTGGGAGTTATATTTATATCTGTGCAGCACTCCACCTCCTCCTCCTCTATCTACAGCCATGCATCTCCTCCACTCACAGTAATCCAACAGCAGATTCCTCCTCCTCCCCTCTCCCCTCGGAAAAGAAGAAGAAGAAGAAGAAGAAGAAGAAGTAGAAGAAGACGAAGCACACTCTGGGGACCAGACTAACTCCTGGAGACGCAGGAATTTTTCCCTGATTCTCCGATGTTAACAAAATGACCAATTCATCCACTTGCTTTGGAGACCCGAGTCTCCACAACACCACACTTCAGGGTCTCAGAGGGACGCAGACAGACAGACAGACAGACAGACAGACAGGATGCTCACAGGCTCGTATAGAAAAGTATATAGAGATGTTTCCTCTGGCCCTCGGAGAGACACACGATGGCTGTGGTGAACTGTGATCGATGGCCGCAATTTATTTCTGTCTTTTTTTGTAAAGGTACAGTACAGGTCACAGAGTGTGCGTGTGTGTGTGTGTGTGAGAGAGAGTGACAGAGAGAGAGAGAGAGAGAGAGAGAGAGAGAGAGAGAGATGGAGAGAGAGTGCAAGCAATGGGGGTGCACTTAACACTGGGGGGCAGATAGGGTAAGTGGTTAGTATGTGTGTGTTTGTGGGGGGGGGGGGGGTCTGTGTGTGTGTGTGTGTGTGTGTGTGTGCGAGGGGGGGTGGGTTTATCACAGGGAGGTAAATGGGGTAAGTGGGTGGTTAATGTGTGTGTGTGTGTGTATGTGTGAGAGGATGTGTGAATGTGTGTGCGTGTGAGTCTGTGTGTCTACGTGAGTGTGTGTGTTTGTGAGTTTACGTGTGTGTGTGTCTATGTGTGTGTGTGTGTGTGTGATAATGTGTGTGTGGGTGTGCCTCTATGTGTGTGTGTGTGTGTGTGTGTGCGTGTGTGTCTGTCTGCGTGTACATGTGTGTGAGAGGATGTGTGAATGTGTGTGCGTCTGTCTATGTGTGAGTCTACGTGTCTAGGTGCATGCGTGTGTGTCTGTGTGTGTGTGTCTGTGTGTGTGTGTGTGTGTGTGTGTCAATGCAGCGGGGGAGCCCGAGCTGCAGAGCGTGTCATTCCATTGGTCCATTAATCATTCCCAGACTGCTTTGCTCCAGCTCCATGGGGGACCCCCTCTCAGCCCCCGACTCCTCCCCCCCAGCTCGGTGTGTGTCCCTGGGCCACCTAGGAGGGCCAGGGCCCCTTGCCTGGCTGCCTGCTCCAGTCACACACACACACACACACACACACACACACACACACACACACACACACACACACACACACACACACACACACACACACACACACACACACACACACACACACACACACACACACACACACACACAGGGCTGGCAGAGGTTAAACCCTGCAGAGGGCTCTACCATCTCAACATAAGAACCAACATGTGCATCCATTTCCCCTCGGCACCGACATTTAGAAGAGAGACCCACCTCTCTCTCTCTCTCTCTCTCTCTCTCTCTCTCTCTCTCTCTCTCTCTCTCTCTCTCTCTCTCTCTCTCCGTAAACAAACAGGACAACAACACAAGGAAGTGGGTATTTTTTTTTCCTTTCGTGTGTATTGCTTAATTGTTTTGTTGCCTTTGCCTTTGTTGTTACAAACGGCGGGAAAACACACACACACACACACACACACACCTGCGGCTAGGCTCGTCGTCGATCATATAAACCTGTCTCTATGGTTACACAGCAACAACGTGTGTGTGTGTGCATGTGTGTCTCTATGTGTGTGTGTGTGTGTGATGCGGTTTTCTGGCCACTTGGCTCCACATGACTGCGGCTCGTGACGCTACATACTTCAAAGCCTGTGACACGCAAAAAAAAAAAAAAAGCATACATCGTCCACACACACACAATATGTAATGCAATTCTCAAGCCGCAAACCGTGGACATGACCGCCGAAGTAATCCAGTTTCAAACCCACGTGCTTTAAGATGTCCCGACTTCTGCTCCACAGAACGGGCCGCTTGGTGGACGCTTTCCGTCCGACGCATCCCACTACTACACCGCGAGGGAATGGAAACCCTCGCCCTGGCGGGGGTTAATGCCTTGCTCTCCTGCCTATGCATCGAGCTGCATGGGGGCCTGCTGGCTGCCGGTCGTCAATCCCCCGCATGCTAAACGAGAGCTAACATGCCCTCCGATGCGTCCGTGAGTCACCTTTCCAAACCGCGGGATCCAGCCGCACCGGAGTCCGCTGCTAACGGCCCGTGAGAAAGCTCTGTCTTGAATTAAGACCTCGACCGAAAAACAAAAACCTTTACACAGAACCGCTCCCAGAGGAGACCGCCGCGCCGTCGCAGCAGCGCAGGGATTTCAGAGATCCCCACAAAAAATGATTGTCTTTGTTCTACGGTCTCTTTGTGGAACGTGGGACTGAAACTGAAAGGGCCTGAAGGGGAGTTCACGCATGAAACCCATGCAACATGCATACGTTGCATGGGTTTGGGTTCAGGCTGCAGATCTGCGTGGCTTTTTAGCTGCAGAACTGCATGGGTGCAGGGCTGCATGGCTTTAGACTGCAGGGCTGCATGGCTTTAGACTGCAGGACCGCATGGCTTTAGACTGCAGGGCTGCATGGCTTTAGACTGCAGGGCCGCATAGCTTTAGACTGCAGGGCCGCATGGCTTTAGACTGCAGGGCTGCATGGCTTTAGACTGCAGGGCTGCATAGCTTTAGACTGCAGGACCACAAGACTTTAGACTGCAGGGCCGCATGGCTTTAGACTGCAGGGCTGCATGGCATTAGACTGCAGGGCTGCATGGCTTTAGACTGCAGGGCCGCATGGCTTTAGACTGCAGGGCTGAATGGCTTTAGACTGCAGGGCTGCATGGCTTTAGACTGCAGGACCGCATGGCTTTAGACTGCAGGGCTGCATGGCTTTAGACTGCAGGACCGCATGGCTTTAGACTGCAGGGCCGCATGGCTTTAGACTGCAGGGCCGCATGGCTTTAAACTGCTTTAGGCTGCATCAGGCTGCATGAGTTTAGGCTGCAGAGCAGGACTGCAGACGACGCAGTGGAGGCATCCCAAGGTGCATGCATGTCAACATGCGTGTCTGTTTTTATACCTTTGATCAAGTAATAATTTGGATGGAGAGCGTAAAAATAAACAAGAGACAACACATATTGATTTACACAAAGACAGACTGCAGAATTCAGTCCCTTGCCACGATGCGATTATTATAATTCACATTTATTGAATTACAATCGACTAAACCAAACGATTCATTATTGTTGTTTATGAATGTTTCGCTATCCATGTGAACACTGTATGGCTAATTCGATTCCCCTAATGGGGCAAATTAGCGTAGAAATGCTCCACTGTAAACACGGCGCAGCGCTGTAATGCGTTGTGACTTTGACAAACTGCACTCATTATAAATGCAGAGCGCACAAACGTCTTGCATTACGGTTCACAGTGTAACACATGGCAGCAACGCACACAGCTGGTACAGGAATGAATAACAAGACGGAGAGGGACAGAGACAGAGACAGAGACAGAAAGATGGGTGAGGGAGAGACAGGGAGAGAGAGGGAGGGAGGCGAGGAGAGGGGAGGGGGTGGGGGGAGAGGCAGGGAGAGAAAGGGAAAGGGAAAGAAAGGAAAGACGGGAAGACAGGGAGAACAATCGAGAGCGAAGGGGAGTGAGAGAGAGAGAGATGGAGAGGGAGAGAAAAACAAATAGAGAAGAGAAATCCATAAAAAAAAAGAAAAAGGATTGCAACAGCCAGAATCAGAGCAAGTGATGCAGAGCGTGAGAGCCAGTGGGGGAGAGAGAGAGAGAGAGAGAGGTAGAGAGGTAGAGAGAGAGGTAGAGAGAGAGAGAGAGAGAGAGAGAGAGAGAGAGAGAGAGAGAGAGAGAGAGAGAGAGGTAGAGAGAGAAGGGGAGAGCGAGTTCAATTACTTGAATATCTATGACATCATTGTGTTGAGAAATACCTCTGCCGTTTGAGAGGGTCTGAAACGAGGGCCAGATGCAGACAGACAGACGTGTGCTCCGCAGCACCGCCGTGAACACCTCTGGCGGTCACATGGTTCAGCGCTATGAGGTCCTCCTCGTCTGCACCCCGGGACCAGGCCCCCCCCGGGGTGCAGTAGTACCGGTTACACGCCACGCGAGTTTGAGCTGACCTCAGCGTTTTCATTTTTACCCTCGCTCAAGGAGTAGGAGGCGGACGTACGGGGGGGTATCGAACAGGGGAACCTTTCGGCTGGGACCACTACAAGACTACCTGGAACCCCTTCGCTCTGAGATGGTTGTCATTTGAACACACACATACGTCCTGGTGATTAATAGTACTTGCTGTACCGAGTGATATATTGTTGATTTACTTTCTAGTGAAAAATGTACTTATTGTGAGTCGCTTTGGAAACAAGTGGCTGCTATATGCCCTAAATGTAAATGTTATTTGCACTGAACAATATCAAATAAAATATATCTAAAAATAATAATAAGGGGAAAAAAAGAGCCATACAAAAGCATTATATGAATAAGAAAAAGGATGAAGAAATGAAATGAAATGAAATGAATGAATGTATGCTGTCAACGACCCCCAGAGTTTTAAAAAAAAAATCCCAGAGTTCACTTCTTTCATCCGTCGCTGTCTGACCTTCAGTCAACGGGGCCAGAAAAGCCTTTCAGCGGAGAGAACAAATCCAACGCCGGAGAGATAAACATCTGGGCTGGATCTGATAAGACGAACGACACACCTGCCGCTTCGCCGGCGCGCTGCTTCGTAGCACAAAACAAAACAAAAAAAACGTCTGAATTTAAAATAGATCAAATAGACCGCAGCCAGTGGGAACGCCGCGGGACGGTCAGGTGATGGACGTGGGCGTGGCCTCGTGACGCCGTACCTGATCAACCAGTATGGCTCTAAGCGAAACACGCGGTCCAACCTGAAAGGGAGCGTACTGACAGACAGGCGGACGTCATTGAGGTCAGCGATGTGCCGATCGGCGGGCGAACAGACGGACTCAGTCAGAACCAGGAAGCAGGGGGACACACCTGCAGGTCAGGGGTCATCCGGGGGTCAGGGGGTCGAAACTACACTCGGCGCACGAGGAGGAGAACAGGGTGCAGCTGTTTTCAGACAGAGAGACCTTACACACAACAGAGGTCCTCCCTCTCTCTCCCGCTATTCCTGTGTGTGTGTGTGTGTGTGTCACATACACTTATAAAGTGTGTAAGACCGACTGACTGTGTGTATTTCCTGTAATTGTTTTGAAATTGGGTTTTTCGTGAGTCAGGTTTGTTTCGGCGACAAACACTTCAAACATAATTATCTCAATTTGTTCTGCTGTGACAGGTGGTCACAGCAGAAATGTCCGGCGACGCCGCCAGCGCAGAAACATGCGCGACGTTTCACTGGCCGCCGGTGATATATGAATACATCTGCAGCGGGTAGGAATGCAGAAGTGAGCTCTGCCAATGTAAATGCTTTTGCTAAAACAGAAAAAAGAAAAAAAAGATGGCAACCCCGCATTCAAAGTCATGGGAAACTGACTCTGTATTGCTTCCTTAATGCCCTGCGAGACGGTGGCCAATATCCCTCTCCCCCGCCCCCCCCCCCCCCCCCTCAATCCAGCCCCGGTCCAGGCCCCCCCCCCAGCCTCATTAGGGCCATACATTAGGGGGGGGGGGGGGGGGCGAGGGGGCCGTCCCGACCCTAACAACAGAGGCGGATCCAGACCAAGGAACCAGCACCAGGACAGCTTTAATGGGACCCGACCCCGCCCTCCCCTCCTCCCCCCTCCACCCACCTCCTCCCCCTCCTCCCCCTCCTCCTCCCCCTCCTCCCCCCTCCCCAACACAAAGCGGCTCCGGGGGCCAGCCGTGTATATCTGACTCTCTTGTCTCCCGGGGGCCTCGGGACGGCAGGCCCGCACTGTCTTTATCTGATGACACAGAAAAAGGGACTGGGAGGGAGGGTGAGGGTGGTGGGGGGGGGTGACAGGGTGATGGACGCCCCCACCGAGTGACAACGCCTTTTGTTGTCGGGTAAAATACACTCACACGCCGGCCTCGCCAGGAGTAGAAAGGCGCAGGGCGCGGAGGACAACTTGTTCACTTGTTGCGCAAAACCACGGAGGCGGTGCGCGTCGGGAACAACCTCCCCCATGTCGGAACAACCTCCCCCCCGTGTCGTAACAACCTCCCCCGTTTCGGTTCAACGGTTTTACGTTTGGTATTTATTTTATTTGAGGTGTGACTGCAGATAGGGGCTGTGAAGTGTGCGTCAGGACCACCAGTCTCACCATCAGGCGCTTTTACGCGCGACGTGCCAAACATGCCAATAAAACTCCTCCTGATCTGATAGCAGCAGCAGCGGCTGTTTGTGGAAACACGGCACGCCGCGGCCGTCCATCTTATAGAGGACTAATGACACGGATCAGCCCCAGACAAACTGGTCCTTTCTTTTATTGGTTTTATGGGCTGGTTGTCGTTTTTAGGCTGTTTTTTTTTTAAATTGGTTTGGAAAGATTTAAAAAGCCAATTTGAAAACACAAGAAGACGTGTTCTTACTTCTTAGGGTAGGCTTATTAAACTATTAAACATTTTTGGTTTTATTTTTTATATAAAACTATATATATATATATATATATATATATAGTTTTATATTTATATATATATATATATAGTTTTATATTTATATATATATATATATATATATATATATATATATATATATATATATATATATATATATATATAAAACAAGTAGGCCTAATAGGGGTTCAATTGCGTTTGCCTAAAGGCTTGTAAAGATTTGAAATAGATATGCTAGTCTAAATTACTAGTCTGAATTACAATGACTTAATGTTTTATTATAAAAGGGCGTGTGTTTATTTAGCGTGGCTTATTTTTAAAGTGTAGGCTATTCATACACTAAATAGGTTTAATTTCTGCTTTAATTTCAAGGCCAGCCTCCCGTTTGCACACAACAGGCACTATATTGTGCTTTATTGTAGACGCGCGCTTTAAACCTGCAGCGTAAAAACTTTTATCCTAACATTTCGGCCAACTTTACGCGCTCAATATATAGGCCGCCAATTAACGATTAATTTGAATATTGGAATAGGCAAATAAAAACACTACAATCTACAGTATAGATAGTACTATAGGCTACATAAAAAAATAACATAGGCCTATAATAAAATAAAAACGGGACATAGGCCCACCACAATGACGAAGTCAACCCGTGCGTAATGCGGTGCGTAA
>JAOPHQ010001094.1:0-17338 GCA_030340625.1 Merluccius polli | reverse complement strand
TAGTCTTAACTGAAGGGTTTAAAAGAAGCAAATCTATCCCGAAGCAGTTAATCTCCTACATAAAGTTCCTTTAGAAGTTAAATTGTGTGTTTTATTGTTTCAACTTGTTGTTGACAATGAAGCAGTCACAGGGAACACGTACAAATGATATGATAATAATGATTATATCGGTGGGAAAACGTTATTCACGTTTTCTCCTTTCTTTCTTCTCCCTCGCTCACTGTCGTTCTTTTTCTTTGTGTCTTCCTCCCGCTCTGCAGAGCCTGAGCATGGAGAGTGCAGGCCCCCTGGGACAGGCCATGGAGGGGCCAGACCATAATGGCGTAGGCTACTCCAGAGGACCCCAGGGCGAAGCTTACAGGTCCCGCGGGCAGCTGCAGCGCCACCACACCATCCAGACATGCGACGACGCCTATGTAAGTGGACAACCCAGAGCCCCCCGGCCCCATTTTTGTTGTCTTGTACTTGTATGTTGTCTGTCTCACATGTCTTAAAATGCTCTGTAACCTTTACCATGCAAGTGAAGTATTTGATCGTAGCAGGAGATTTAGTCACCAGTGTTTCCCTCCCCTCCCCGACCACCTTCTCTATAGGACCAGGCAGAGCCGATGTCTGGAATGAGCCTATTGGCTGGCAAGGCGCTGAGCTCCGCCCGCATGTCCGACATCCTGAGCCAGACGTCGCTGTCAGGCAGCCAGCAGCTTCGCCAGAGAGAGGAGTCTGGTCAGTGGCACTAACACACTACAGCTGATCACATGTTCATTTGAAGGGGTTGATTCTTAAGGTTGTCGCATTTACAAAGCAATGGCATATTTTAACGTTTTCATTTGCCATTTACAGCCTATGTAACTTTGGAATGAAAGTTTGGGAGGGAGGAAAAAGAAGTGCATGTTTGGATTAGCAAAACTAACCACTGATAAGAAAAGACAACATTCCAGCAATCAGAAAGAGGAGTATGTTCCTGAAAGTAAGTTGGCAGTCTTTGAAGAGGGTGCATTGCTGCCCCCCTGCAGTTGACGCTGGGGTTTTCTTTTAAGAGGAACTCGGAGCATTGCGGTATGAAAATGCAACAATTAAACGTGCGTGTGTGTGTGTGTTTGTGTGTGTGTGTGTGTGTGTGTGTGTGTGTGTGTGTGTGTGTGTCTGTGTGTGTTCCCTGCAGCGTGTGACGTGGAAGGAGAGCTGCATCCGGCTGCCTGCTACCCTTCCTCCTGTACCAGTGATATGCTCAGCTACAAGCCCCCAGACCTGCAGTACAGTATGGAGCAGGCGGGGTCTAGCCCAGGTGCACATACACACACACAAAACTCTACACACACCCTGCAGAGACTTGCAACACTTGATTGCTAGAATAACTATTGGACGCATTTCAAATTTTGATTAACTATTATATTTGACCATATAAATGAAACTATATATATATATATATGCATGCCCAGCCTGCTTCGACTACATTCATAAATCCAATAACACCTTTACCACCCTGTCTCTTTGCCTCTGTCAGGGGAGGGCCACCGCCATGTGTATAGAGGTCCATATCAGCCACCCTGAGTTGTGTTGACTTGAGTTGAGCAGCATCATGCCAAACCGCTATCGTCTGCCCAGAGGGGGGCGCTCTCTACGTCCGTCTGTCTTGTCTCTCTTTGTCAGCCCCCACCCCCCCCCCCCCCCCCCCCCCTCCACCACTCTCTCTCCTGCAGTCTGCTAAAGAGGAGGGTTAGGGTTGGGGCGATGGCTCAGGCTGAGTCAGTTGGGGTTGGGGTTTGTTTTTATGTTTGTTTTTTTTTGGGGGGGGGGGGTTGCAGGGACAGGTTTAGGTTCAAAGGTCAAAGTGCCAGTCTCTTTCTGCACAGCAGCCGCAAGTGGTCAACACAGCCGATCCGTTTAGCTCCTACATTTCACACTGCTGCCAGACGTAGATCCCCCCCCCCCCCCCCCCCCCCCCCCCCCCCGCCCTTACCTGCCAATACCCGTCTATCTGCCCTGACTGTAACCCCCCCACACACCCTCTGCACGCTTGCTTGACATAATGGCACGCCTCGATGGCCAAGGTCTCCATCTAGTCAACCTTGCAGAAACACTACCAACAATAAGTGAATAAATAAAATGGCGCAGACACGATACAAAAGAACAGTTGGAAGACAAGCAAACGTAAACAACACGTCAGCCACAAGCCCAAAGTATTCCCAGTAGGTCTGTGCGGGGGTGTTGCGTGTTGTGGTGGGAACCATGGGGAAAGGTAACATTGGATGTCTGTGAGGGTCTGTCTTACGCCTCCCTCCCCCGGCTACAGTGGACCATTCCAGAGCAGACTGCAGAGCCCTCTCTCAGAGCGGAGCACCCCATTCCACTGGGCAGGGTGGGGAAGTTTTGTTTGTTTTATTGGCTCCAAGGGAGATTGTAGACGGGGGCATACAGCCCTCTCCCAAAATTGAGTTCAGTGACATCGCACGGGACAAACCAGCGCTCTCATTATATTGTTTTTGTTAGTGTTTTTGTCTTACCTTTTTTTTTTTTTTAATTCATTTTTATGGCTAATGCCCATTGTAGAAAATATGTTCATTTATTGTTACTCTTATTACTGTTTTCTGTAAAAGAAATGTTATTGTTATTATGATGAATATTATTATTATTATTATTATTATTATTAAAGGAAAAAAAACAGTTCTGCGTTGCAAGCAAGACAACATATTTTTTTTCTTTGACTTGTATAATTCTGCACTTTTGGTTCAAGCAATCCTCTATCTGTCCCTTTTTCAAACATTTTCCTTCTCTTGCCTCATCTCCCTCTCCTTCGCCTTGGCATCCCATTTCTTTCCATTCCATCCCATTCTACCCTCCACCCCCCCTTCTTTTCAACCCTGTGTCCCCTCCTTCCCGCCATGTCACGTGACATTGTATTGCATTGTGGGTAGTTTGACCAGACATTTGCCTCTTTCCTTGTACAGTGATGCCATGTATAGAACGCTACTGCAGTTTCTGTATCAAATCCTTTCTTTATTGTATCTTTTTTTTCAAATGTTGATGAAGGGGCTTTTTATATTGGTATTGTTTATCATTTTGTTTTTGGTTGTCAACAAAAATGTGTAGTTCGTTTTTGTTTTTCTTCTGAATATTGAGATTTCTAGCCAAAACGAGACAGAGAGAAGAGGGGACCGTGCTCTCTCCTTGTCATGAATAAATGATTGTTCCTATTTTGTTTTAATATTATATCGAGACACTTGAATAAGACGAGTCATTTTTTTGTGTTGCTACTTTTAAAAGTATCATTTCAACCATTGTTGTGGTGACTGTCATTCTTTGTTGACATGGAGCCTGTCTCTGTTGGCGCTTTAGGGTCAGGCGTCCGGCTCTGTCGTCATGGGGGGAGGGGAGTTGGTCTGGATGCTACAAAGACTTGACGTAAAATAAAATTTTAAATTATATATATATATATATATATATATATATATATATATATATATATATATATATATATATATATATATATATATATATATATATATATATATATTAATAAAGGACAAACTTGTAAAATAGCTGACATATCATCAAACATTACCAATGGAGATGGACACCCCCCCTCCCCCTTTCTTTGCTCTCTTCACTCCTCTGCTAACTCTGATTGGCTGACGCATCAAGGACACAGTCCCGCCTCCCTCATGGGCCCTCAGCACATCAGCCAATAGGAGACACTACTTGCTATTTCAAACCCCCACTCTACCCTTTTTTGCCTTCCCATATCTCTACTGATGTGTTTGATTTCTGCCTGGCACCTCAACAGTAGTCTTGACACGCCCCGCTGTGTTACGGGGGACTTAATAGGGTGACTGATGATGGACTGACTGGACTTGAAGTGAAGCTGCATAGCAGGTCTTCTTGTAAAGGCTGTGGTCTTGGACCATCTCGACATATCTGTATCTTCCTGTCTGCCCAGCCCACAGCCACAAGAAGCCACAGGACTACGAAGAAGAAACAAAGCCCCTCTTTTTTTCTGTATTTACTTTATTTGTTACTCCTTTCTTTCTCTCTATTGTTTCCACCTGTGTCTCATGGGGCTGGAAGGTTAAAGAGTAACCAAACCAAGCAAGCATTCAGCCAAGGCACAGTGCCACCTCTGTTTATTGCTTTAACTGCTGTCTTTATTCACTGTCTTCTTTCCATCACTTCTCAGTTGGTTGCCAAGAGATGTCACTTTACACACAAACGACATGGCCCTAATCTTGGGCCAATCGGAAAGTGGCGTTGACCTATTTTTCTGTCTGTTTTCCATCTCCGTTATTCGGTTACTCTTTCAGCCAGAGAGATGGAGTTGGCACTTGCGCACATTAAAACGGCCAGTAGCCTGTTTGATGTAAAACGCCCATCTGGAGACTGTGATCTGTCACCCGTGAGTTTGTGACTGGCGCTGTCGGTCGTGTGATTCACACAGTTGTGCTTTCCATTGACTTCACATCCTGTCCCCACTGCTGCTCATGTTTTTCCACTCGAGATGAAATCTGTGGCACTGGCAACAAGTGAAATGCTCTTGTTTTGAAAAATGAACAGCAATAGTCCCATTGGTGTCCCAGATTGTTACAGTTGAGACGGGACCAACAGGCAGACAGAAAGACATGGGTTATCGTTGTGTCTGAAGGTTAATGCACTCAAAAGCGCTTATTTAAAATTCACTGTATTTTTGAAAAACCATAGTTAAAATCTAAAGGGACTACTGCACACAGAATATTTTATTTTTAATACTTTTATTTTAATTAATTGGTTGACAGAAGTCATATAAAAAGCCAAACCAATCACGCTTAAATCGAACTCCTTGGACAGCTCTGAACACGTGTTGTTGGAGTTGCTGTTTCTAAGAAAGGTCAAAGTGGTGCTTAAAGGGAACAGCCCACCACCTGAGTTGAACCAATCAGAGAGCAGCAATGACAATAACAGGGTGTTTACACAGGAGATGATTTTTGCTGTCCATTGTGTTTCGATAATGACCATGTTTGTGTGCCTGTGTTTGGTTACTCTTTAAGGGAATGGAAAGATTGTCAAATAATGCAGCGCCACAGGGGAGATCACAGTTCCTTTTTAGGCACACAAGTGCCCACACACACACATCCTCTGGCTCTTCCCAGCTAAATTGCCCCCCCCCCCCCCCCCCCCCCCCACCACGTTTGTAGGTCTTAACTGCTTTACCCCCCCCCCCCCCCTTCTTTACCTACCCCACTCTGCTCCTGTATCCTAGTTTTATTTTATTTTTTCTAACTCATCATTTGTCTTTTTTTTGTTTTTTTGTTTTGAGTACAAAAATACTAAAGTGCAACAATGATTTAAAAGAATACCAACCAAACTGAGATGAATAAATGAATATATATAAATAAAGAAATAATTTAAAAAGTTATTGCGGTTGTGTTTGTGTGGTTGTGATATAGGCTACCAATCTGTATATCGGATCGGATGGATACAAAGACACTTCTACCGGTTGCAATAAACATCAATAATTTGAAATGTGTATAGTTGTGTGTAGTTGTGTACTTAAGGAATCTTTGATTTAGTAATATTCCCCTAAGAAAAGCGCAAAACAATATTGTGTGTGTTGTGGGCCTGTAATTAGCCATAAGGGATGGACAGTCTAGTCTGAACAGTATCCGTGTGAAATAGGAGGCCTACATTTGTTTTCCATGACGGAGGACAGGACTTCCCCATCAGTGCCTCAGTCAGTATATGGAGCACAGCCGTTGATTTCCTTGCAGATCCTGGTTCAGAATAACCCGAGACGCTGGGTCCGCTCATGTGCACCTTGTGTTGAGGTGACCACGGCTCTGACCTCGCTTTAACCTTTAAAGGTTCCTACAAAGCACTTTAATACATGATGCACCAGAGTGGAACCAATGTCCCAACGCCAGGAAGAAGAAGAAGAAGAAGAAGAAGAAGAAGAAGAAGAAGAAGAAGAAGAAGAAGAAGAAGAAGAAGAAGAAGAAGAAGAAGAAGAAGAAGAAGAAGAAGAAGAAGAAGAAGAAGAAGAAGAAGAAGAAGAAGAAGAAGAAGAAGAAGAAGAAGAAGAAGAAGAAGAAGAAATATTTCATTTGAACGTTGATCAGTGGTTTTAAAAAAAAAATGTCTGAATGTTAGAAATCAGCAGAAGTGCACATGGAAACTCTGCAACATCCATGCTCTTCACAGTTGATTCGAGTTCAGTCTGAAAGCACACTTAAGTTATTTCTCTTTTACACTATGGCCCCCTTTGTATCAATGCTCTTCTCTGCAGTGCTCTGGATGCCAATGTATTCGGTCTGTCTGCACAGCTGCACTGCAGAGGTCAGTCCAAAACAATGGAGCTCAGACAAAGCAAGCCCTTCCACCGTCTGAAAATAATGACTGGGCATGGACCAGAAATGGGCTGAAATTGAGGGAACAATGAAAAAGCGTTAAAAGTGTTAACATCACACATAATGCCAAGTAGTTGGGAGTCATGCAAAAATGTACGGCTAACGGCATCATTTCACACTGTCGAGTGATGTTCGCCGTTTGTAGTGGAAGGCGAGAGAACGCGTTATTCACAGCGGAAAAGTGATGAAATGCCTTTTGTATTTCCTCTTAGCTGCACAACCAAGACTACCCAAGACACAACTATAAGGTTTTCTGCTGGTTGATGCATTGTGTAGACCTGTACCTGTATCTCAATCCTGTTTATATATGCTTTTCTTGACTATACCCTTTCTCCTCTCTTCCCTCCCTTCCTCGCTCCCTCCTTCTCTCTCTCCCTCCTACTCACACCTCCCAACATGCTCACGACTGCACCCAACCCCTCTCGCTCTCTCTCTCTCTCTCTCTCTCTCTCTCTCTCTCTCTCTCTCTCTCTCCATCTCTCTCTCATTCTCTCTCTCTCTCGTTCTCTCTCTCCCCCTCTCTCCCCCTCATTCTCTCCCACCTCTCCCCCCCTCCCCCCTCACTCTCTCTCTCTTCATCTTCATCTTGCTCACCCTGCCCTCCCCTGTCTTCCCATCCGTGTTTATTCCCTTTTTTCCTCGTGCTCTCACATTTCTTTCCTGCTTTCTCTGCCCGTCTCGCTCTCCTCCACTGCTGTTCTACATCCCTCCCTCCCTCCCTCGTCCTTCGGAGGGAGGGACGCAGCGGCATAACTGCCTGCGTCAGCCCCCCACTCCATCTGAAGTGATCCAGGCCAGCTATTGGTTGCTGCTGCAGCCTTCACACGGCTCCTTTATGCATGTGTATTTCTATGTGGGTTTGTGTGCCCACGCGTGTGTATTTGTGTGTGTGTGTGTGTGTGTGTGTGTGTGTGTAACTGATGGTGTGTGTGTGATTCCACACGAGCAGGAGAGTGGCTGAGTCAGTGGGGGGGCAGAGTGGGGGCTACCTCTCATCACTACGTAGTCATCGCCATCCTTCTCTCTCTTTTTCTTTCTCTCTCTCTCTCTCCTCTCTCTCTCTCCTGCCTCTGTCTCTCCTCCTCCTCCTCCTCCTCCTCCTCCTCCTCCTCCTCCGCTACCATGGAACTATGGCTGGCTGAACCACCACAACAACATCTGCATACTGGGCCCAGGTAATGCTCACAGAACCTCGGATGCCTGGAAGAGTGTGTATATCAGATATACGTTAGGTGCATATGTCTATCAAATTGCCTGCATGCAGTGCTGCAAGGACATTTGTTTGCGTGTGTGTGTGCGTGCATGTGCATGCGTGCGTGTGTAATGCAGCGTCCACATTACGGCTTATTACGCTGCCATGCCTGTACCAACCATTGCAATCCCCCACACACTCCTGGGAGGCAGCAGGTACGTGTTTGTGGACAGTCTCTTGTGTATGTCATCCATGCATGTGTTGACAGAGTTGGCTTGTGTGATGGTGCATATAGAAGAGTATGTTGACGATGGTGTGTTTTGTGGCACCGTCCATGATGAGGCATTTCCTGCTTTCTTTCTGAGGTGCTGATGCATTGACCATGTGACCTAGTTATCAGGCATTATCCATTGTGCGCATGTGTGTGTGTGTGTATAGGTGAGTTTGTGGGTGTAAAATGACTGCTGATACAAACAGGTCTATGGCATTTTGAAATGTAGTCAGATGTAGCTGCGTCAAAGATGGGAGGAATTGGTGGTTTCAAAGATTGTGTCAATGTCTCAGTTTTCCATCTTATCTTATTGAGTGTTTCTACTCTGTTGACATTCAAGTTGCGATAAGATTGTCGCTCTTGAGTCTTGCGCCAGACAGTTTACAACTAGGTGTCAATAAACCATTGATTTACGTCATAAAAATGTTATGCCGCTGATATCAAATGTTAATACGAACATGCTCTTGTTTTTAATTTCACAGCAGATAGGTGTGTGTGTGTGTCTGTGTGTGTGTGTGTGTGTGTGTGTGTGTGTGTATGTGTGGGTTAGGTATGGAGTGGTGGGGTCCAGTCACGGCGGTCCTGCTCCTTCACACACTCTCCTGGTCCAGGACAGGTGAGCCGTGTCTGTGTTGTGTTGTGTATTTAGTCCGGGCATCAGCAGAAACCTCACCCGCTGTTACTGCTGTTACTGCTGACAGGAAGTAGTCAGAAGTCTTCATAGGGAGAAACATGAGACCCTGATGCTCATCTCCGTCAGTGGTTGAACTCAATGCTCTCATGCAAAATAGATGACCAGATCTTGTTTATTAAACCATTACTAGACAATGATATATGACTTATCCAACTGAGTAAAGAGGTGGAAGATGGGAAATGTGGTTCTCTCGACTGGTCGAGATGGACCAGTTGTCTAGACCAGTTGAGAAACACTGGTTCTCAACTGGTCTCAGGACCCACATGTGTCATTAGTCAGTACCCAAGTCATAACCCAAAAATAAAAAATGCATTTACCAATATTGCAGTAATCAACAATGCCTTCATGTACTATTAACGAACAAAAAGCTGCAAAAATTGGGGCTGGAATGAAATAGTAAGCCATTGAAACATGAATTAAAATTGAAACATTAGTTAATTCATGGGCTTCTTTCTAAAGATTAAGTTTTGGCATATGCTCTTGCGAACCACTCAAAATGCCCTTGCGTCCCACCAGTTGAGAATCACTGTGTTAGAAGAAGAAGAAGATATACTTTATTGATCCCCATGGAGGAAATTCAGTCTCTGCATTAAACCCACCCTCACTTGCTAGGAACAGTGGTCTGCCACACAGGGCAGCGCTCAGGAACCAACCCCAGTTGTAGTGCCCTTGCCTTGGTTATGGGCAGGGCGGGAGTGTAATCTTGTATCATGCTTGTATGATACAAATGAGAAGACGGCATTATATTCAAATAAAACATTTCAACAATGTTCTTCACACCATACCTGTACCAACCACAGGTGCCATTGAACCTGCCCCAAAAATTGACGGATGGCACCGGTCAACAATCACGCTGCAGGAAAACATCACGCACCGTTTCAAATGCCATTCGGACGGCTGGGACCCCCGCGCGCCCCCTCTGCTAACGTGGTACCTCAACGGCCGACGGCAGAACGAGCCGGCGCCGGAGCACGGCAACTTAGCGCAGGAGGAGTCGCACGTCGTCTTGAAGCCCAGGTCGAGGTCGCATCACAACAGCACCTTCGCCCTGCGGGCCAGGAAGTGGGACAGGGAGCTGGTGTGTACAGCGGCCAACCCTCACACAGGGGAGAGCTACAACGCCACCGTCACGCTCAACGTCCAGTGTGAGTTCACTGTGGCAGAGTGTGCGCCTTTGCTTGTGTGCACGCCCTTTGAGATTAGAAAAGCGCATGAATCACACACAATATGCTTCTTCTTATTGTATAATTTTCCGGTGAGTTAGGAATTGATGCAGGATTGGGATTGAGTGTTGGGATCTAGAGTTGACTTTTAGTTGCCAGGTATCATACTTCACAAATAAGTATATCGCAAATAAATGGTTTTCCATTTTGCTCATTCACGCTCATAAGTAAAGCAATGTGCTCCATCAATCTCCATTATGGTTGTTTTTTCCATACCACCTCTCCATTGATTTCTCTCTCTCTCTCTCTCTCTCTCTCTCGCTCTCTCTCTCCCTCCCAGTCCAGCCAGAGATCCTCAGAGTCAAAGCTCACTACAGTGAAACCTCAGACCCTTCAGACCTCTCCCTGGTCCTCTTCGCCCTGGTACGATCCAACCCCCCCGCCACCATCACCTTCGTGGACCAGTCAGGCCAGATGGTGGCCAACACCTCTGACTTCCTCATCCTGGACTCTCGCAGCTACCCCTGGCTGACCAATCACACGCTGAAGGTCACACTCAGCAGCCTATCAGGGAATGTCTCGATGAACGCAAGCAACAGCGTTGGCACGGCGCAGAGCAACCTCACCTTAGCAGGTCAGATTGTGTGTCAACTTTACGGTGTTAGCCAGTCAGAGGCCATTTCAGTTGAGCATCATGTGAGACAGAGATGGGCTTGTTGTGTCTCTGAGAGCATTGGATGCACTGGGAAGGCCAACATCAAAGTACAGTAGTTCATTCATGTAGCTTGATTAAGTGGCTTAAACTGATCTGAACATAACTTATTTAAACCAATTTAACTTATCTGAAGTCGAAGTTCTTCTTCTTCTTCTAGGATCCATCAACCACAAGCATTACTTCCTCCTTAGATTATAATGACATTTATTTACAAAATAAAGGAATGAATTTAACATGAATAAATGATGGGGAGTAAATAAGCACAAAAAACTACAAAAACTTTACATGGCAAATTCCGGACAGGAGAATTAAATGTAAGCCTACTAAACCCTAACTTGATTGACGTATTAGACATAACTTGGTTGACTGCACTAAACCCTAATCTTAATAGCTGTATTAAACTCTACATTTCTGACAATTTCCCTAACCTAACTACTAAGTTTGTATCAAGTCACATGAGAGACAAGGAATCGTGGTTTTTCACGCTTTTGGCGATGGTTTCGGTCGTGCGCTATGGAGACTTTTGCACTTATAAGGGGATGATACTATGACCTTAGTAGGGAATGCTCCAGCAGGGACCGTGTTGGTGCGGTGACATTTGGTAAGCTCAATCACGCTAGTGAGTACTCGCCCAAAACAAACTGCAGTTGTCCCTTGGCACACACTCAAATGTATAATTAGTGTCTCCAGGAAACTGCCATCTTGAAGGCACTTTTTAGTCGATAAGTCGATTCACCTTTAGTAAGCTCTCTAAAAGTTACTCAAACTAGACTAATAACTTATAAAAGAGTATAATAGCTATGGAAAAGAGTATTTTCTCGAAGAGAGGGACGTTTCCTGGAAGAGAAAGCACAAGGGGCATGCAGGCTCCGGCTCAAAGAGAACTACAAGAGCGTTTCCTCGAAGAGGCAAAAGAATGAGACAATGGATGTCTCTGACTTTGGGCCCAATTAGGAGACGCCGCCTTTCCTAGTTTATTACTAGCCGGACATACCGTTACACAACGCCTATTCTCCTTCACCGGATTTCCCCAGATAAGAACTGTCATTTGAAACATTAAACTATATCAGATGTCAGCAAAAGAGATTATTTGATAAAAAATCGACACCGTATTCATTTAACTGAACTTAAACTGATATAAAACAGGTATTATAATATGTACTTATGAGATTCAATAATCTGCGAAATATGTAATTAACTTGAGGTAGTTTACACATGTGACAATCACCAATCTTGAATAGTTAAATCAAACTAAATAAAGTACAAAACATAAATACAAATACAAAACATATGAATCAACAAAAGATGTGTCACTTCTACTCAAACAGTACACATGCATTCAATCAATTGGTTACATTACCACAATGTTGATTGCGCAATTAGGAAAAGGACAAAGAGGGATTGTGGGACATCTGCACATGTTCCTTATGATGTTCACAGGACTATTTTATGACCCCCACTATAGCTGGGAGGGGAAGGCCAGAGGTAGAGAGGCGAAGGGGGATGTAGCACGAAGGGGGAGAGGCACTCAAATAGAAATTCCAAGAAACACTTCCTGCATGTTCGGTACATGTCCTTTTTCTTCTTGTTTTTCACAGTCCAAGTCGGTCATCCTTGTGTGGATGACTTTGTTTTTGTATGTAGAATTGAATGTGAGAGAGTGTGCATTTATATATACATATATTTCCCTTATATCTTTTCAGCCTCTGTGTCTCTGACATCTTCAGCTGAACAAATTTGACAACATTATCTCTGTCTCTGTCTCTGTCTCTGTCTCTCTGTCTCTCTGTCTCTCTCTCTCTCTCTCTCTCTCTCTCTCTCTCTCTCTCTCTCTCTCTCTCTCTCTCCAGAGTTCCTGCAGTCTCATGTGGAGGTGCCTATGCTGGGGATAGTCACAGGTGGGGCTATGGCTTTCATGGCTCTCCTCATACTCAGCCTCATAGTGCTTTGTCTCATGCAAAAGAACAGCAAGGCCATTGGTAAGACTGGGGAATGTATTGTGTGTGTGTGTTTGTGTGTGTGTGTGTGTGTGTGTGTGTGTGTGTGTGTGTGTGTGTGTGTGTGTGTGTGTGTGTGTGTGTGTGTGTGTGTGTGTGTGTGTGTGTGTGTGTGTGTGTGTGCGTGTGTGTGCATGCATGCATGCATGCATGTGTGTGTGTGTGTGTGGGTGCATACATGCATGCATGTGTGTGTATGTGTGTGTTCACGTGAGTGTGTATGCATGTTTCTCTTGTAATTTTGGGAAACCTCATTAGATCAATTATACTAAATATTGTATTCATGTTGATGTTACAGATGAGCCGGTGGAGATTCTAATGACCAAAAAAAGGTAAAATATTCATTCAAACTTGTTTATATTTGTGTTTTTCACAACCATGCATTTTCAAACTCTGCTATAACACTCTTTTTTTGTCCTGGGTTTTAACAACATAAATGGTGGTGTAAGTTGTATTCTTTAGGTCCATTTTGGCCCATCAATGTGGTATCTCTGTTATGATGATCACATTAACATTACATCTATCTACATTATGCAATATCTGGAGCCACTATAACGTGTATAACTAATAATCTATTATGTTATTTAGATTTATACTGCTGTACAATCATCAACATAGTGAGTTCCTTAGATGACACAATCACAATGCTCATAGCTTGGTGGTTAAGGGAAGTTGAGTCCTGAATTTCCTTATCTTATCTAATCTTATCTTAAGTTTAACTAGACCCCCAGTTTTAACCTCTATGGGTTGAAATATCAATACGATGATGTAACACTGACACACTCCAGGGACACTGGTTAAAGACAACCTGCCACCCCAAACCCCTTAAGGACTATCAATAGGGCACTTACTCCATCGGCTGTACCAGGACTGATACCGTCCAGTAAGCCCTGTTGTATCTTCACATTGACTTTTTACTTACGTTCCGTCTCTACACAGCCTTTCAGCCATTCTGAAGACAGAGAAGGTGGATAAGGTTCATCTTCCCCGGGATAATATGTCCCTGCCCTCCAACATGCAACTCAACGACCTCTGCACACTGCGCAGGGGTACGGCTGCATGCGAATCACAGAGAGACTCGATGGATGGATGGATGAATGGATGGGTGGATGGATGGATGGATGAATGGATGGGTGGATGGATGGATGGATGAATGGACGGATGGATGGGTGGATGAAATGATGGATGGATGAAATGATGGATGGAAGAGTGGATTTACAGATTTACAGGTGAGTAGACGGATGCACGGATGATGGATGGAAGGGTGGATAGGCTGATGGATGGAATGATGAATGGATAGAAGGATGAATGGATGAACAGATGACTAAATGAATAGAAGGATGGATGGATGCATAACAATAATAACACATTGGATTTATAGCACTTTTCTTAGTACCCAAAGACACTTTACAAAAACATGTATTATGAATGGATGGATGGAACTGCTGTAGTAAACAGGGTCCAAAATGACCACCTGCCAATTTAAACAGTTGCTTGACCGGTACATTATTCCACAGTGGCAGATAAAAAGACACCATTCTAAAAGTTAATTTTAGAATGGTGTAAACTATTATTTCCACTGGGCCTGATGCGGCAGCAGCACCACCTCTCACACACAACACGCCACCCCTCACCTCCTGCTGCCTCTGTTGACCTCCTCCTGCAGCACGGGAAGCGGTGCGGGAAGCAGCCAAGCGGAGGAGCCTGGGGGAGGAGAGGAGGAGGCCGGAGGAGGGGGACGACGACCTGTCCGCAGCCTACGCCGCTAGGGGTCAGAGCAATGCACTTTGCACACACAGTACAGCTTTTACCGTCACCTGGGGGAGCGGCGGTGTCAGTGATTGGATTGGAAGCCTATTGTCAGTCACCATGTGAATCTCACCACGTCCTCCTGGGATTCACGCTGTGCTCTTTTGCCTCTCTCCCCCCCCCCCAGGTTTCGGCAGGTACCCGATGGTCGGATACATTTATAAGGTCAACAGTACAAGCAGCGAGGAGATCTGGCTCTGACACACGCACACACAGGCATGCACACACACATGCACGCATGCACACACACACACACACACACACACAAACACACACAAAGGCACACACACACACACACACATACACACATCAAGACATTAACAACCTTGAAATAGGCATTGACAGTGCAGCCGTCCAATGGGAGCAGCTCAGACAAACTGCCAGTCATCTGTTCAACCAATCATCCGTCAGCTACACGCTGGACCACAAGTGACCACAGGAGAACAATGCTATGTTTCAATCCTTTCTTGATAGAAAAATCGCAGTCTAACTTGAAACCTCTCGGACGTGTGCATGTGAACATTTCAATAGTGTGGTTTGTCTTTAGGAAACGTTCATTCATTCAATATTAGGTGGGAAACATAGGTAAGTAATTAAGGCTTTATTTATATAGCACCTTTTCAAACTAAAAGTTATAAAGTGCTTAAAAGAAAGGATGCATAACAACAAAAATCATGATACATAAAACCATCACATACAATGATAAAAGAACAGGAACAGGCATATATACATACAGTAGTAAAAACAGGGAGAGAGAAAAGAAGGAGACCCAGTACTAGTAAAAAGCCTGTCTGAACAAGTGGGTTTTAAGATGTTTTTTAAACCCCTCCACAGAAAGGGAAGACCGTATTGGAGGGGGAAGGCGGGTCCACAGACAAGACAGACCAGGTTTGAGTGAGTGACCCTTTGGTCTTCAGTCCGGCAGAAGGGACCAGGGCGGCCATCGAAGGGATCCAGGGCTTCTGAGGGGAGTCAAAAGTTCTGCAATATAAGTTAGGGCAAGACCATGTAAAGCTTTAAAAGTCATTACAAGTATTTTAATATCAACCCTTTGTTTCACTGGCAGCCAGTGAAGTACAATTAGGACTGCAACCCACTCCGGTTAAATTAACCAAACACAATCGGCCTGTACAATATGTCAAGACACTGCTTTCTCTCTGTAATCACATTTGCTCATTATTCTTTGGAATGCGTCCATATTGTTTTCTATGATAACGTCTGAATGCTCAGTTTTGTTCGTTGTTCATGAGATAGTACCCTGAGTAGTTCAATGCAAATGAATATTTCCCCATAAAACAGTACTTACATATGCGTATCTATTAATATGTATGGACGTGTAGCGTTACAAGTACTGTATATTTGTATCCATATGTATAAAAAGATGATGGAAAAAGATATATATTGGATCAATATATATATGTCAATACTGTATAATGGCTTCCGTTGTGTTTTTATTGACGCTCGCCAGAGGGCGCTAAAGTGCAAATATTGAGGCCCCCACGGTGTAAACCGTTGGGTTGTGGCAGGTGTGCGTCTGTGCGTGTGTGTGTGCGCGCGTGTGTGTGTGCGTGTGCGTGTAAGCCTGCACCGTTTTAAACAGCGAGAGTCTGGGCGGCAGCGGCCTGTTCTCACACTGCAGGCGGTGTGGAGGACCGCCGTGCCCAGCCTGATTGACGGGTGTGTGACGTTGAATAAAAGTGGTATTTTTATACTGCTGGCTGCAGGGGGAGAGAACGGATGACACACGGATGACACATTGAGTGATGTGCAAAAAAAAGTTGTGTGTGTGTGTGTGTGTGTGTCTGTATTAGTTTGCATGTGTGTGTATTAGTTTGCATGTGTGTGTGTGTGTGTATTAGTTTGCATGTGTGTGTGTGTGTTTGTGTATTAAGTTGTGTGTGTGTCTATTAGTTTGCATGTGTGTGTGTGTGTATTAGTTTGCATGTGTGCGTGTGTGTGTGTGTGTGTGTGCATGCACTTTTTGTTTTTGTAGATATGTGTCTGCTTGATGGCGTCTTTATGTTTTTGTGATTGTGTACATGAGCTAGCATATTAGACTGTGTGTGTGTGTGTTTACATATGAGACCGTGTGCGTTTGAGTGTGTGTGAGTGCATATGTGTGTGTGAGTGCATATGTGTGTGTGTGTGTGTGTGTGAGTGCATGTGTGTGTGGGTGTGTTTACATATGAGACTGAGTGCATGTGAGTGCATGTGTGTGTGCATGTGTGTGTGTGCGTGCGTGTGTGTGTGTGTGTGTGTGTGTGATGTGGCAGGTGTTTGCTCTAGGTCACCGCCTGCTGTGGATGGGTTTGCTGTCAGGCAGGAAGCAGGAAGCGGTGTGCGTCAGCTCCTCCACACACTGCAGGGGTCTCTGATGAAACCTCTCGCTGGAAACACTCACACGGGAGGAGCAACATTTGTTTTAGCATTTTTACATTATAGTATTTGTATTCATGTATTTTTAATCGTATGAAGTTCTCACTGCAACTGCCGTCTAAAAGGATCAGGCAATCAACCGTTTTAGTCCCCCCATGTTTTTAGTTTTCAATGTTTTCCATCTAATTAACTCTTACTGCTATTTGTGATGTTGAAGACAACAATTTACAGATTAAATGTTGTTGTTTTTTTGTATTGCACAAAACGGATCAGCAATCTAATCCTTATTAAAGGTCTAATATAAGAGATCTAATAATGATTAAAGTCTCTCAAGGCTAAAATAACATGTCAAGAGAAAAACCAACAGTAATAACACCAACAACTGTAACAAAAGATGCCGCTGTCCCGGGGGTCAGATCTCAGGCATACCCTGAAGAACACACCGCTTACTTCTCATCTGTCTCAAAATACCACTTCATGCTATATATATACACCATCTCTATCATACAAAATGGACATAGACTGTACGTATTGTTTTGTGTCGTGTTGCGTTGTGGGCTCAACACACGTCACACACACACACACACACCCTCCCGCCTCCCGTGGGCAGAGAGACAGAGAGGCTGAGACAGTGCTGAAGTGCGAGGGAGCTGTTCACAACAAGAACACCACTAGGAAGTTGTCGTTTTCAGGTCAGCCATTTTTATTTTTTGTGATTTCCTTTTGTTTTACATGTTTGTTTTTATT
>JAOPHQ010001093.1:0-7500 GCA_030340625.1 Merluccius polli | reverse complement strand
AAAAAGCGTTTAACAGCTTGAGACCAGAAAATCAGTTGAAACAACGGTCCCATGTGACCAACATCCTGGCACTCGGCGCTGAAACAATACGGAGGAGGAGAAGAACCGACTCGAGGATTTAGAAAGTTGGACGCGGAGCGGAAAAAAAAAAGTTGAAGAGTTGAGCCGTAAAAAGAGAAAAGAGCGGCGGAGAAAACGTTCAGCCGTCCTTTAGCTCAGCTTGACCCGTGTCACTCTCTCTCTCTCTCTCTCGCTCGCTCGCTCTGTTTAAGTGTGTGTGTGTGTGTGTGTGTGTGTGTGTGTGTGTGTGTGTGTGTGTGTGTGTGTAGGTGTGTGTGTATAGGTGTGTGTGTGTGTGTGTGTGCTCAGCTATTTAGCAGTCAGGTCTGATTAATGCTGAGGCACGCCTGGCCATGGACTCCAATCAGAACACACACACACACACACACACACACACACACACACACACACACACACACACACACACACACACACACACACACACACACACACACACACACACACACACACACGACCACAACACTCGAGATATTATAGACGACAACAGAGGATAATTATGAGCTGAGGAATCACAGGACTGATGGGGGGATATAACAAGTGTGTGTGTGTGTGTGTGTGTGTGTGTGTGTGTGTGTGTGCACTAGTAGCTAGTCAGTTGTAGCTAGTCAGTTATAGCTAGTTAGTAGTAGCTAGTCAGTAGTAGCTAGTCAGTAGTAGCTAGTCAGTAGTAGCTAGTCAGTAGTAGCTAGTCAGTGGTAGCTAGTCAGTAGTAGTTAGTCAGTAGTAGTAGCTAGTCAGTAGTAGTTAGTCAGTAGTAGTTAGTCAGTAGTAGCTAGTCAGTAGTAGTTAGTCAGTAGTAGCTAGTCAGTAGTAGCTAGTCAGTAGTAGCTAGTCAGTAGTAGCTAGTCAGTAGTAGTTAGTCAGTAGTAGCTAGTCAGTAGTAGCTAGTCAGTAGTAGCTAGTCAGTAGTCGCTAGTCAGTAGTAGCTAGTCAGTAGTAGCTAGTCAGTAGTAGCTAGTTAGTAGTAGCTAGTCAGTAGGAGCTAGTCAGTAGGAGCTAGTCAGTAGTAGCTAGTCAGTAGTAGCTAGTCAGTAGTAGCTAGTCAGTAGTAGTTAGTCAGTAGTAGTTAGTCAGTAGTAGCTAGTCAGTAGTAGTTAGTCAGTAGTAGTTAGTCAGTAGTAGCTAGTCAGTAGTAGCTAGTCAGTAGTAGCTAGTCAGTAGTCGCTAGTCAGTAGTAGCTAGTCAGTTGTAGCTAGTCAGTAGTAGCTAGTCAGTAGTAGCTAGTCAGTAGTAGCTAGTCAGTAGTAGCTAGTCAGTAGTCGCTAGTCAGTAGTAGCTAGTCAGTAGTAGCTAGTCAGTTGTAGCTAGTCAGTAGTAGCTAGTCAGTAGTAGCTAGTCAGTAGGAGCTAGTCAGTATTAGCTAGTCAGTAGTAGCTAGTCAGTAGTAGCTAGTCAGTACTAGCTAGTCAGTAGTCGCTAGTCAGTAGTAGCTAGTCAGTAGTAGTTAGTCAGTAGTAGCTAGTCAGTAGTAGCTAGTCAGTAGTAGCTAGTCAGTAGTAGCTAGTCAGTGGTAGCTAGTCAGTAGTAGTTAGTCAGTAGTAGTAGCTAGTCAGTAGTAGTTAGTCAGTAGTAGCTAGTCAGTAGTAGCTAGTCAGTAGTAGCTAGTCAGTGGTAGCTAGTCAGTAGTAGTTAGTCAGTAGTAGTAGCTAGTCAGTAGTAGTTAGTCAGTAGTAGTTAGTCAGTAGTAGCTAGTCAGTAGTAGTTAGTCAGTAGTAGTTAGTCAGTAGTAGCTAGTCAGTAGTAGCTAGTCAGTAGTCGCTAGTCAGTAGTAGCTAGTCAGTAGTAGCTAGTCAGTAGTAGCTAGTCAGTAGTAGTTAGTCAGTAGTAGCTAGTCAGTAGTAGCTAGTCAGTAGTAGCTAGTCAGTAGTCGCTAGTCAGTAGTAGCTAGTCAGTAGTAGCTAGTCAGTTGTAGCTAGTCAGTAGTAGCTAGTTAGTAGTAGCTAGTCAGTAGGAGCTAGTCAGTAGGAGCTAGTCAGTAGTAGCTAGTCAGTAGTAGCTAGTCAGTAGTAGCTAGTCAGTAGTAGCTAGTCAGTAGTAGTTAGTCAGTAGTAGTTAGTCAGTAGTAGCTAGTCAGTAGTAGTTAGTCAGTAGTAGTTAGTCAGTAGTAGCTAGTCAGTAGTAGCTAGTCAGTAGTAGCTAGTCAGTAGTCGCTAGTCAGTAGTAGCTAGTCAGTAGTAGCTAGTCAGTAGTAGCTAGTCAGTAGTAGCTAGTCAGTAGTAGCTAGTCAGTAGTAGCTAGTCAGTTGTAGCTAGTCAGTAGTAGCTAGTTAGTAGTAGCTAGTCAGTAGGAGCTAGTCAGTAGTAGCTAGTCAGTAGTAGCTAGTCAGTAGTAGCTAGTCAGTAGGAGCTAGTCAGTAGTAGCTAGTCAGTAGTAGCTAGTCAGTAGTAGCTAGTCAGTAGTAGCTAGTCAGTAGTCGCTAGTCAGTAGTAGCTAGTCAGTAGTAGCTAGTCAGTAGTCGCTAGTCAGTAGTAGCTAGTCAGTAGTAGCTAGTTAGTAGTAGCTAGTCAGTAGTAGCTAGTCAGTAGTGGCTAGTCAGTAGTAGCTAGTCAGTAGTAGCTAGTCAGTAGTAGCTAGTCAGTAGTAGCTTCCGGCGCCAACGCGAGTGGCAGCAATCCTAGTAGCTCTGTATGTCTTCGTGTCATGTTAGTGTTTTCTAGTGTTTTTTCTAGTTTTTTCTAGTGCTTTTTTATATAGTTTTTTTCGCCGTCTATTTTTTACTTCCTCTTACTTTGGATTACACACTTTAAGGGGTGTCTTTACTCTATCCTATGGATATGGATCAGCGACAGTGTTCGGGCGATAGCAAACTTGTGTACACAAGGAATCAACTGCTTGCATTGAGGAAATTCGACGGCAGAGTTCAAGAAACCATCCCGGAGGAACTGTGGCTTTTTCGCGGCTGCAGAGCGGGACTCAAAGTGAGGACGAGGCGAATGGAGAAGAAGTGGAGATTTAAGCCCGCAGTTCCATCGATGGTGATGGGGAACGTGAACTCACTGGCTAACAAAACCGACGAACTGGCTTCTCTGGTAAGAAATCAGAAACTGTACAGAGAATGTAGCCTAATATGCCTCACAGAGACGTGGCTAACTAGCTGCATCCCCACAGCCAACGTAGAGCTACCTGGCTTCAGTGTGGCTCGTTTGGACAGAGACAATAAACTTTCTGGTAAAAAGAAGGGAGGCGGACTGGCGATGTACATAAACAACAGATGGTGTAATCCCGGTCATGTTACGGTCAAAGAGACTGCTTGCTGTAAGGATGTGGAGCTACTAGCAGTTAGCCTCCGACCATATTACATGCCGAGGGAGTTTACGCATGCTATTGTGGTCTGTGTTTACGTTCCGCCACGAGCACTTCCGGATATAGCGTGTGACGTCATACACTCGACTATCGCAAGGCTCCAAACCCAGCACACAGATGCCTTCTTTGCCATCTCCGGTGACTTCAACCACATATCACTGGATTCTACCCTCACAAACTTCTACCAGTTCGTTGACTGCCCGACGAGGAAAAACAGGACAATAGACCTCATGTATGCAAACGTGAGGGATGCATACAGTGCCACCCCCCTACCACCACTAGGAAAATCAGATCATAACCTCATTCACCTACAGCCACTGTACAAACCAAAAGTGCAGAGGCTACCGTTCGCCACACGCACTTTCAGGAAGTGGACACCAGGAGCAGATGAGGCTCTGAGAGACTGTTTCGAGTCCACGGACTGGAGTGTACTACAGAGTGGAGAAGATTTGGAGGAGGACACACACTGCATCACTGACTACCTTAACTTCTGTATGGACGTTGTTGTTCCTACAAGAACTGTGCGCTGCTTTCCAAACAACAAGCCTTGGATAACCAGCAATGTCAAGTCCCTTCTAAATAGGAAAAAGATGGCGTTCAGAGAGGGGAACCAGGCAGAGCTGAGGCGCGTGCAGGGGGAACTCAAAGTCAGGCTGAAAGAGGCCAAGGAGGACTACAGGATGAAGGTAGAACAGAAGCTGCAAGAAAACAACACAAAGGAGGTCTGGAATGGAATGAAGATCATTGCTGGCCTAGGGAAGAGAAGCAGCACTATGGAGGGTGATCTGGGCAGGGCGAACCAGCTAAACCAGTTCTTCAACAGGTTTGACTGCCCTGCTCAAGCTTCAATGGACGTGGTCTGCCCATCCCCCTCGAATACTGCCTGCTTAACTGCCCCATTCACACCTCCCCTCTCACTCCCGACGCAACACCCCCTCCCCCACAAGACCGATGGCAACCCCACACAGGCCTCCCCCTCCCCCTTCTCCACCCCCCCATCCCCTCCAGGGGGGCCACGACCAAGACCATGGCAACCCCTCACCCCCCTCCCCACCCCCACCCCTCGCCCACCATCATCACCTCACCCCCTCCCTGCCCCCACCCCTCTCCCCCCACCATCACGGCAGATCAAGTCAGAGGACAGCTAAGGAAACTCCACCCCAGGAAGGCAGCCGGGCCAGACGGTCTAAGCCCAAGACTGCTCAAGGTCTGTGCTGCTGAACTGGGAGAGCCACTGGGGCACCTCTTCAACTGGAGTCTGCGGCTCGGGAGAGTCCCAACAACGTGGAAGGCATCATGTCTCATCCCCGTCCCCAAGAAACCATACCCAAAGGAGCTTAATGACTTCAGACCAGTCGCTCTCACATCACACCTGATGAAGACCATGGAGAGACTGATTCTGGGCATACTTAGGCCACAGGTACGCCATGCACTAGACCCGTTACAGTTTGCGTACCAGGAGAAGGTGGGCGTCGACGATGCCATCTCGTACCTCCTACACAGGACACACTCTTTCCTGGACAAGGGGAAGAGTGCTGTGAGAATCATATTTTTTGACTTCTCCAGTGCTTTTAACACCATCCAACCCCCCAGACTGAGTGACAAGCTCCTGCAGATGGATGTGGACGCCCACCTAGTGTCCTGGATCGCAGACTACCTGACAGAACGGCCACAGTTCGTCAGACTGAAGGACTGCCTCTCCGACACTGTCATCAGTAGCACCGGAGCTCCACAGGGGACAGTGCTCTCTCCAGTCCTGTTCACCCTGTATACATCCGACTTTTGCTACAACACGGAGTCATGCCACATGCAGAAGTTCTCAGATGACACTGCAATTGTGGGCTGTATCAGGGATGGGCAAGAGGAGGAATACAGGAGCCTGGTGGAGGACTTTGTGAAATGGTGCAGACTCAACCACCTACATCTCAACACCGCCAAGACCAAGGAGATGGTGGTGGATTTCAGGAGGTCTAAGCCCGCCCTGCTGCCTGTCACCATCGAGGGGGTCAATGTGGAGGTGGTGGACACTTACAAGTACCTGGGAGTACATCTGGATGATAAACTAGACTGGTCAGTCAACACTGCAGCAGTATACAAGAAGGGACAGAGCAGGCTGTACTTCCTGAGGAGGCTGCGGTCCTTCAACGTCTGCAGCAAGCTCCTCTGGATGGTTTACCAGTCTGTTGTTGCCAGCGTCCTCTTCTATGCTGTGGCATGCTGGGGAGGAAGCACTAGGAAGAGGGATGCTGGGCGACTAGACAGGCTGGTAAGGAAAGCTGGCTCTGTGGTGGGTGCTGAACTGGAGTGCATCACTTCAGTATCAGACAAAAGGACCCTGAACAAACTGCTGAACATCCTGGACAACGACTGCCACCCACTACACAGCATTATCACACAGCAAAAGAGCTTGTTCAGCTGGAGACTACGCTCCCTGACATGCACCACAGACAGACTCAGGAAGTCATTTGTTCCTAGGGCCATCCAACTTTACAACGCCTCACTAAAGGGAAAAAGGTGAGCTGGACTTCTCTGCATAGTCCATCTGCCCTCCCACCTCATATACACCCACTGGACTTCCTACAGGACTTTTCTTGCACTTTCTTTGCACAGGACTTTTTTCTTGCACAACACCCCCTTACACTACAGGACACTTTTTCTTTTTTCTTTTTTTTGCACATTGCTTTTATTTATTACACTACTGTATACTGTGTACTGTTGATTCTGCCTAAATGAATGTCTCTTACTGGCTACATTAGCCCATATATGCACAGCCTCTCCTTCATCCATCCACGGGACTGGACACGCATTCATTCATGTGCATCCTTATCCTCAGTCTCATATTATACTGTTTTTATAATGTTATAATGTTATAATTTTATAATGTTTTTAGTTAGGAATGTTTTTTTCTTAGTAATGTTGGCTGTTTTTTATTTTTATTTTTTTTAGTTGATTATTATTGATTTGTCCGTATCATTCTCAGGGATACTGTAATGTCTTTGTTTCTTGTCATGTATGGTGTCTTAAAGCTGCTGGGACCTCAAATTTCCCCTCGGGGATCAATAAAGTATTGACCTACCTACCTACCTACCTACCTAGTCAGTAGTAGCTAGTCAGTAGCAGCTAGTCAGTTGTAGCTAGTCAGTAGTAGCTAGTCAGTAGTGGCTAGTCAGTAGTAGCTAGTCAGTAGTGGCTAGTCAGTAGTAGCTAGTCAGTAGTAGCTAGTCAGTAGTAGCTAGTCAGTAGTCGCTAGTCAGTAGTAGCTAGTCAGTAGTAGTTAGTCAGTAGTAGCTAGTCAGTAGTAGCTAGTCAGTAGTAGCTAGTCAGTAGTAGCTAGTCAGTGGTAGCTAGTCAGTAGTAGTTAGTCAGTAGTAGTAGCTAGTCAGTAGTAGTTAGTCAGTAGTAGCTAGTCAGTAGTAGCTAGTCAGTAGTAGCTAGTCAGTGGTAGCTAGTCAGTAGTAGTTAGTCAGTAGTAGTAGCTAGTCAGTAGTAGTTAGTCAGTAGTAGTTAGTCAGTAGTAGCTAGTCAGTAGTAGTTAGTCAGTAGTAGCTAGTCAGTAGTAGCTAGTCAGTAGTCGCTAGTCAGTAGTAGCTAGTCAGTAGTAGCTAGTCAGTAGTAGCTAGTCAGTAGTAGCTAGTCAGTAGTAGCTAGTCAGTAGTAGCTAGTCAGTAGTAGCTAGTCAGTAGTCGCTAGTCAGTAGTCGCTAGTCAGTTAGTAGCTAGTCAGTAGTAGCTAGTCAGTTTGTAGCTAGTTTAGTAGTAGCTAGTCAGTAGGAGCTAGTCAGTAGTAGCTAGTCAGGTAGTAGTAGTCAGTAGTAGCTAGTCAGTAGTAGCTAGTCAGTAGTAGTTAGTCAGTAGTAGTTAGTCAGTAGTAGCTAGTCAGTAGTAGATAGTCAGTAGTAGTTAGTCAGTAAGTAGTAGTCAAGTAGTAGTCACGTCAGTAGTAGCTAGTCAGTAGTAGCTAGTCAGTAGTAGCTAGTCAGTAGTAGCTAGTCAGTAGTAGCTAGTCAGTAGTAGCTAAGTCAGTAGTAGCTAGTCAGTTGTAGCTAGTCAGTAGAGCTAGTCAGTAGTAGCTAGTCAGTAGGAGCTAGTCAGTATATTAGCTAGTCAGTAGTAGCTA